>CBMN011743557.1:0-12855 GCA_000582825.1 Hordeum pubiflorum | reverse complement strand
GGGGGGGGGGGGGGTGAGCGGGATGTGGTACCTGGGAGCGCTGGAGGTTCACGACGGTGCCGTGCGCGCTATCGGGCGACATCGCCGCCGCCGAAGATCTTCGTAAAGAATCTCAACTAGGGTACAATGTGAATGATGGAGTTGCGTTAATGATGGAGTTGCGTTAATGATGGAGCGGTAGGTCGTACGTGGTCGTGGGGTCGTGGGATCTTTTTTTTCAGGGGGAGGGTACTGTACCTATACGGTATGGTTCTAGGGGTTATACGAGGCTTGGATATGGGTTCTATGGGGCTTGGATTTGGGCTATGGCGGGCCGTACAGAATAAAACTGGCGGGGTCAAGAATACCCCTCCGAAATCGAACGAGGGGGGAGCAGGGAAGCAACCCTCCATGTCGATGACCTACCTTGACGACAACCTCGTCAACACGACACGGGATCAGTGCCCTGGAAGCCATGAAACTCTTGGGCCACCGCCCTCGACCTCCTGCTCTGTCGCGCCATGTGCACTCAACCAACACCATGTTTTGGGGTCATCGCCCCGACATGCACCGCTCTAATAGTAGTTGCAACATCGCACGACCCAGCTTCCCGTAGCCCACACTACACAAGGGAAACTGTCTGCGGGCTACAACCGACGAAACACTTTTCGGGGCTGCTGCCTCGACATATCGTCCACCCGTCTCCATTGAGATGCATTGACTGAGCTGACTCACCTGTCACCCCTGTAGCTCCAGGTTGCCACTCAAGTCATGTTGGGGTGCAACTCAACCTCATGGAGCTACGGTCGCACCTCTGCCCGAGGCTGTCGCCTCGACGCACAAGAACCATCCACCGCAGCGGTGATAGAACCCTACACAACAGCCAAAAGCTAGCCCTCCAATGCGATGCCTCCAAGGAGTTTACAGTGTAGACATTGTTGCCGCCTACTCCACGAGTCCTGAGTTTGGATTTTCACCCAGAGAGCCCAACCACCACAAGAAGAGAGATGATGATGATCTTTGCGACAACGCCTCCAAGAAGGGAACCACATGCAACGCCAGTGCCAAAAGGCTTTCGTCGGAGTTCCTCCTCTCCCATCGATGGGCCTGCATATCTGAAGCACCCAGGGTACCCTGATCATGGAGCCAAGTATGCTGTGTAGCACACCCCAACGCAGCCGCCATGCCACTCTTCCGAATATGCACAACATCTCCTCATGCCACGAAGGAAAATCGCGCACGCTGATGTTAGACCCGAGCACGCACAGCCGGATCCACCCTCCCCAACCAATACAACAACCCATGTCATCGCAAACAGGCCCCACCCGGCTTCAACTCCTCACCCCAGCAGGCACGACCAAAGCCAAACGGTCGTGTAGCCGTTTCGATGGATCCTGGTGAAATCCCGCATATCAAGGCAGAGGTGGCCTTCATGCCCTAAGTCAAACGACTCCCTGCAAAAAAAAAAGGTTCAAACGGAAATTGAAGATTTTAAAACTGACCATTTCACAAGTAATTTTGTTGTGAACATTTCACAAATTAAAACTGACCATGTGCAAGTGCCCGTCTCACCCCCCATCGGCGGGGCAGAGTGGAACTAGCACGAACTGAATCCCACCGCCTCCCTCCCTTTCGACCGCGCCGCTATTCGACTCGCGCGGTCCCGAAAATTCCCCGCCCCACTCGCCCCCTTCCTCCCGCCATGAGCTCCACCTCCGGCCGCCGCCCCTCGCCGCCGGCGAGGCCGCTGGCCTCCTCGTCCGGCCAGAAGCGGGCGAGGGGCGACGATGATCCCGGCACGTCGCTTTCCATTTCCAACCCCGACTCCGCCTCCGCCCCCGCCCCCGCCCAGAACCCTCGCCGCCCCTTCGCCTCCTCCCCGTTCGCCGACTTCGGGAGCTACATGTCCGCGAAGAACAGCAAGCTCTCCGCGCAGTTCGACGCCGACGCCTCCACCTCCTCCGCGGCGCCCGGGGCCCTGTTCGCGTGCGTCTCCATCTTCGTCGACGGCTTCACCGTCCCCTCTAGCCAGGTGCGCCCCCGCCCCTCGCCGCCAGCTCATACCGCGGCCGTGTGATTCCATCGGATTTCCTTGTAGCTTTATTGGTGCCAATTTGTTCCAACTTTATTACTGTTTGGGGATTGGCAGGAGCTGAAGGAGATTATGCTGAACAACGGAGGTCGGTTCGTCAACTACTTCTCGAGGCACACGGTGACGCACATCATCTGCACGCACCTCCCGGAGAGCAAAATGCGGAACATGAGGTAATACAAATGGAGGTTCACTCTCTATGCCAGTCTAGGGACGCCTGTAATAATTATGTTTTTCTGTGTGTGTTGTCGTTGATACTGTTGCTGCTTAATACAGAGCATTCAGTAAGGGGCTTCCTGTTGTGAAGCCGGGGTGGGTGGTGGATTCCCTTGCAGAGAACCGGCTCCTCAGCTGTATTCTTCTTTCCTCATTTCTTTTTGAAACAAGTCTCCTAGTACCGAATGACCTGCTTCATTGTTGCAGCTTTTCCTTGAGTGTTTAGTTAAACCCATGTTGCTGGTTTTTGTTTGTACAGTATAATAATAGGTTTGGTTGAGTGGTGAGTTGTATCAGTGTACACTGAACTCAAACATTGCTTGGGATGAAATACAGGGTACTTCGCTAAATCTTTAGTACTACATCCGATCCAAATTAATTGACGCAACCCTATACAATGTCCAGTTTAAAATGTATATGGGCTGCGTCAATTAATTCGGACTGGAGGGAGTATTATTTTGCTGTAATGAACAAACTATTATTGAAAAATGTCGTTTTTAGCTTAAGATAGTAGCCCTGCATGGTCGTCTATTCACTAGAAGTCCACAACCATGTTAAATCGTGAAGATCTACAGTTTTGCGTATTTACTTTTGCACATGTTTCCTCAGCTGTGAACTGTGATGCAATTAGTAAGATCATTTTCTCCAAATTTTAATCATTGAACATGTAGCCATATTTATCAATAAATAGCAGGTGCTAGCACAATGAGCAATTTTTTTTAGTTGAACACAATGTTAATTATTATGGAAAGATTCAATTCTTTGCTTATTTCCCCCTACGATAATTTTATTTATTCTCACTGAAGGTGCTTATATTTAATTCAGTAGAGCACATGCATAGCCTGTGAAGTTTTTTTTATGACACCTGTAGTTTGTATGCACTTATATTACTTCATTTGTTCTTATACGCAATTATGTTTCTTTTTTCTTATTTTCACTTAGGGGTTCCATACCAAATAAGTCAGCATAATTCTTCAAGCCGAAAGCAGATGAAGCTTTCTGCTTTCTTTTCTGGGAAACAAAATGGAATGCGGCATCAGGGCAATCAAAATGATGAAAACAAAGACCTTGAGTTCCAAACTTCTTCTGCTCGGGAGGGATCACGTGACCAAAACGAGTCTTGTGAACAGGAAGGGCCATTACTGAATGTGGAGGTAGCACAAGACTCACTATCCTCAGATGAACATGGAGTTCCATTACTGAGTGCGGAGGTAGCAGAGGACTCACTATCCTCAGATGAACATGGAGTTCCATTAATGAATGTGGAGGTAGCAGAGGACTCACTATCCTCAGATGAACATGGAGTTCCATTAATGAATGTGGAGGTAGCAGAGGACTCACTATCTTCAGATGAACATGGAGTTTCAACATTTGAAGAACGAGATGGTGAAGATATTGCAGTGGATGAGGATGATAATGCCTGTAAAATAGCATTTTCAGAAAGTATGGATAATGACATGGATGCTGAACTTCATCTGGATCAGTCTCCTGATGCTACTTCAAGGTGTTCAGATGTATGCGGTACAGGCTCTGTGGGCAGCCATTTGTCTATTGGTTCATTGGAGAAAGATACGGCTAAATCTTCTAGCCGGTCACATTCAACTCTGACAGATCCTAATTTTGTAGAGAATTATTTCAAGGCAGGTTACTCAAACAATTTAGCATCATTGATGTTCCGTTTTCATAATTGTTACACTATTCTTGGCATGCTGTGGTTTGAAATTGTAACATTGCCGCTGAAGTCTTGAACATATTCTCTTTTAAAGGAATCAAATTTATGTCCAAGTCCTGTTCTCGAGTTGGTAAGGATTGGACAGAATGCAATCTTGTGTGCAGGAAGTGTATAGAGGGGTGGTTTGAGGTTTCATTAATAATTTTTGAAGTTTGTAATTACTGAAATGCTTTGTTGCTTCTATGTCGTTATAATATCAGATATCTTTTCATAACTGTGATGTTGCATTTTTTTCGTCACACTGATTATTTTTACATTGACCTTATTTGGTACTATAGCATTCTCGACTGCATTTCATTGGGACTTGGCGAAATCGCTACCGCAAGCGCTTCTCAAATTTACCTGGAGCTAAAAGCAGTAAGGGCAACAATGATCATTCAGGGAAGAAGAAAACAATCATTCATATTGATATGGTAATCTTGTTAACATCTCATCCTTTTTGCTAGCAGTACAAACAAATTGTACTTTTATACCTCTGAATTTGGTTGTGAAGATTTTTTTTTTACTTTGCACTACATTTAGCTGTATAATTAGGCATATCACTTTGTGACCTTTAGAATCCCCGTTTAGTTATGCCATGCTTATGAGTTAGGAATCCCTGATCAGTAATCAGTCACAGTTTCACAATTTGGTTTTAAAATATAATAATGAATGTAACAAGCATGGTAAATTGAAATTCTACTTCTAAAGGACACACCATCTTTTGAGAAGGAATGTGCTGAAAAAGAGCTAAATACGACTAACCATGAATCAGTTCTTCATGTCATTGGATTCTGTGAAAAAAAATCATGCACAGAGACTAGCAGGTAAGCAGCAAATCAGATCTTTAAAACTTCAGTCCAAGCTACACATTTCATTCACTAGTTGAATTAATACTCACAGAAGACTGAAGATCAATATTTTCTCAGTTGCTTATCTTGATCCTGGGCATAACCTTTCTTTAGATTCATTACTGTATTTTGGTATCTGCTGTTGTCAGACGTATGCCAGAGCTATTTGCATCATAGTTGTTATCTTGACATTTTACACATTTTTCCCGCAATTCCAGGACTGCTTTTTTGTATCCGTCGTCATCAGAAATAGGCCAGAGCTGCACGATAAGCCGGTAGCAGTTTGTCACTCTGACAATCCTAAAGGAACTGCAGAAATATCATCTGCAAACTACCCTGCACGAAACTATGGTGCTTTTACTTTTATTGGAAATCACAACTGGAGCTTAATTTTTTTTTACTATGGACACATCCGTGTACTTATGTGTCCTCTTTCGTGGGTTCCAGGGATAAAGGCTGGCATGTTCGTTAGGGATGCCAAAGCTCGGTGCCCTCACCTAACGGTTGTTCCTTATAACTTCGATGCATACGGGGAGGTATATAGATTACTACGGCGGTCAGTTCACCTTCAACTTTTGTCTGGACACTCCCTTTGTTATAATTGAGATGTTGGTATGGAACTATTGTAGGTTGCGGACCAGTTCTATGGTATTTTGCATAAATATTGCACTAAGGTTCAGGTTTGTACTGTATTATCCCATGATTACTCAGCATGTATTCATGTCAATACAGTCCTAGCACTGTGATTGCCACACTTGCATCCAGAAGTCTAACAAAGTTATTTAGGCTTTGAGCTGTGATGAGGCTTTTTTGGATATGACGGAATGCTCACACGATAATCCTGAGGAAGTTACAGAGAGAATGAGAAATGAGATTTTTGGTACAACAAAGTGCACTGCCAGTGCAGGTATTGCTGAAAACAGGCTCCTAGCCCGATTAGCCACCAGATCTGCAAAGCCGAACGGGCAGTTATTTATTTCATCTGAGAAGGTATGCGTCCATGTTAATCGTGTCCATCCTTAGATTTGTAAGATCAAAGATAGTTCCATTCCATGTACCTGGTTAGTTTAAATGAGTTCCTGTTTGGAACAACAATTTTGTAGGAATGTGAAGGAATTTTCCTGTCTCCTACATATTTCTGGCACTTAAAAAACGAGCCATCAAAGTTGATTACAACTGTGAGGTCAACCACACAAGCTTGTTGACCAAGAAAGTGCATGTTCTGTCATTTAGAAAATCTTACCTGTAATTTGTTTCTGAGTATATTAGATCGAACTACACCTTAAGGTGCTAATGGTATTCAGCTGGAGAGTATGAGATAAATGAACAATCTTGAGAGTCTGTGACTGTGCCATGTAAAATCTTTTGTGGAAAATATTTTTAATCTGCTTCACAGCTTCAGGTTACTGATTTTACTCTAGTCTTTGCATACAGTTCGATATAATTCAGGACATTTTATTAGTGCAAGCATTTGCTTTATTCATCATGGCATAGTTTCTTTTGACTTGTTTAATCAACTATTGTTTTGTCTAAGAGCAACGATTTTACAGGTTGATGATTATTTGAGTACCCTCCCTATCAAAGCACTTCCAGGCATTGGTTATACTGTTTCTGATAAACTGAAAAGCAAAGAAGTTGAACACTGTGGTCAGCTTCGCAAGATTTCAAAGGTTTGTCAACATCGTATTTGTGTAATTTGATATACAATTGTCCCTTCTCTTCAAGGACATTGACAAGGGCACAGTCAAGTGATCCTTTATTTTTCAAGTTTGATACCATGCGTGACTAAATTTATGAATATGGAATCGAATGAACATCAGTTGTTCCATCTTTTACAGTTTTAAAGATAAACTATAACATATTGATAACATTAATAGTATATGAGATGTATAATGTGAAAATTATATCATTGGAAGCTTCTTCACGTACGAATTTGATGGTATGCTTTGTGTAACTTGCATGTCATATATTATTGCTCTAACATGTGGTCAAAGTTAGTCTCAAAAAACACATTATATATATATATATATATNNNCACACACACACACACACACATATACGAGGGAGTATCAGTTTATCTGGGATCTGCTACCTAAAGATTATATCATGCATTACCAGATCTGTGATTTGGAGCTTTGTACATATGGTTTCTTTACTGATTTTATTCAGTTAACTAACTTAACTTTACTACCGTGCAAACATTTCTTATGTAGGATGCTCTCCATAAGGACTTCGGAAAAAAGATCAGTAATATGCTATGGAACTATTGCAGAGGAATTGATCATTCAGTTGTTGAATCTGTTCAGGTAGAAGCATCCTAGTTATTTTTCTGTTGTGAGAACCTGCACCTGTATTGTCAAGGTCATAACGTTCTTGCAGGGAGACATGCAAATTTGATGCCATTTTTGTGTTAAGGTTGCATAGCTAAGAATGGTATCTTGAAACTGCACACTGTTACTCATTGTTGCAAACACCTCAAAATAACTTCATTTATGTTTTTGTTTTCTCACGAATTGATTTCGTAGACAGGAAGTATGCCTTGTGAATACAAGGAACAACAGCCCCCCCTGAAATTCTAAAACTCTTTGTTTCGTACACGTGTCCTGTCTTTTGGAAGGAATTAATTACATGAAGGATGCATGCCTTCAGTATGAATTCGGATTAATATTGCTAATTTCGTGCATGTTTTACTAAAATGCTATAGACAATTTTTTCTTATAGATGTACAAAATGTCCTAATGTTCCTTTGCTACAATCTCCTTCTCTTATCGATTGTTGCTATTGGATACAAAAGTCATAAGGAAATGGAATATAATGTAAATATTAATTATTTTACTTTACAGTATTGTGTGCCTCCTTCATCTATGGATTGCACTATTTTTTGCTTTATTTTGCTTTATGATGCCCCCCCCCCCCTTTTAGCTTCTACACAGCATGGATTATTTGCTGGAATACAACTGTGTCATATGACATCGCTTCAGTAATAGCTCAAGATAGCGGACACAATCAGACATGCTAGGACTAACATGGTCTCCAAGAATAATATTGATTTCTTCTTTTGAATTGCGTTAGCTGTTGACATGGGCACATTTTTCTTCTTATCGGGATTCAACGGTTCGATTTTATTTGACACTGATACCTAACTGGCACAGTTTTCTGGTAATATTTTTCTTTTGGAATTGAATAACCTGATATATTTAAACTTTTTTTGCCACCCAAATAATACAGGAAACAAAATCTGTGGGTGCTGAAGTCAATTGGGGAGTCAGATTTAACAAGAACAAAGATGTATGCCCTTTTTATATTTTTCTCCTGTGTATTATTTTAATGCTGCACCTTTTCGTGTTTGATATTTTTATGTTTATTTGCAGGCTGATAATTTTCTAGTCAACCTCAGCAAAGAGGTTTCTCTACGCTTACAAGGATGTGGACTACAGGGCCGTACTATTACCCTTAAGGTTCTTTGGGCTGACTCAATGCACTTTTCTCTCCATTTCTTGCCAGTTGGTCAAAGGTTCATAACCATATGTTCTGCCTTGAAGGTGAAAACAAGAAGGAAAGGGGCTGGAGAACCACTAAAATTTATGGGGTGCGGTGACTGCGAAACCATGAGTCGTTCTACCACGGTAAGGGTTAAATAGTACATTCGAATATATAGAGTTGTGTCATTGTGTTGTAGTCTTAGTTTTCTTTGGTCTTTCTGTTTGAACTTGCTATTCTGCTTCATTGTGTTATCATGTTGACCATTTTGACAATTAGTTTTCCTGTAAAATTAGTTATCAGTTCTTATTGCATATGTGCCCGTTGTTGTATTTTGCACCATGTGATTTCTTTTATCACTACTATTTTACCTTTTCTTTCTTTTCCTTTGCTGTTTCAAAGATCACAGGTGCAACTGACAATTTAGTCACCCTTCAGAGAATTGCAAGACAATTGTTTGCAGCTTTGCATGTTGGTAAGTTCGATATACTCTCCTCATATCTTATATACACCGCTGTAGACTGCCATATAAGTCTGTTTAAGTAGCCTTTTTTCGCGGTTACTTTGTTGGAGACTAAGTTCTGTAATTCCATTTTCTAGATGTGAAGGAAGTTAGGGGAGTTGGACTAAAAATGTCAAAGCTTGAGCATGCAGATTTAGTTCGGGGAGGTATCTTCTAACTATTCAATTCCTTAACACCCCTTTGGGCATGGCATACATGTTGCTGCACTGTTTATGTAACTACTTTTTTCTCTAACACGCTTCTAAATGCGTGTTGTTATGTATTAGAACGCCAAGAAGGTATAGTGTTTATTTAACAATGTTTTCTAAAGGTACTCTCAGGTATTATTGGTTTTAAGGGTTAAGAGAAGTATCAAAGGTTCCTTTCCAGGGCACTAATGCAATATTGTTAAAAAAAAAGGGCACTAATGCAATAAGTCAGTAACGTTTATATCTTCCACCACCCTTATGATAGCTTTCCCCAGTACATCTCAAATGATTTGTGCTAAAATAACATTGACAAAGCAGTTCAAATACTATCTCCAGGTTGCAATGCTGATAAATTTGTGCCAAATTATAAGTGCCCTTCACGTTCTTCTTTCCCTGTTGCTTACTTGATTTTATGAATGCTTATCTCCTTATGTTTTTTATTTTTAATGAAGCACCACAAGGGAATATGCTTAAATCATGGCTTGGTTCATCATCTGAGAAGCTCAAGAAACAGTGCAGTGAGAGAACCTGCTTTCTTGGGAACAGTGATGGTGCAGGTATTGGGCATTTTTGTTTATCATATCAAGGGGTCATTTCCCATCATATAGCAAATGCATTATTTTAATGTTGCTTTACATGCTTACTTGGTATTGCATTGTTTAAAAGATTTTTGACTTGCTAGAGATCTTGTAGGAACCAGTGAGGTGCGAAATCTTGGAAGCTCCAGACCATTATTTACAGGTGTTGCATCCCACTCGTCAAAGGTGAACCTTACAAGTGGTAGGTCTACCAGAGTTCAGGCCGTTGAGTTGCCACCACTATCCGAACTTGATTTGGAGGTCCTCAAGAACCTTCCTCCAGAGATAATATCTGAAATGAATGACATGTACAAGGGAGAATTGCATGGTTTTCTGGGCATGAGAAGCAGCGATGAAGGCAAGGAAAGCAATTCAAAATCTCGTGTTTTACCTGCCGTTAATCAGAACTCTGTACCTGTTAGTAATGCAAGGTTGCACCAATATGGGGAGCGCACTGACTCCATGCATTTGGAAAGGCGGAATAATATTAAGGTGAGATGATCAGTAAACTAAAACTGGAAACAAAGTGGAAGCACTAGTCAAATCTGCTACTTTGTTATTCCTATTTTGAACCATTGCTCGAGTATTCTAATTGTTGCCATTATTCCCATAGGGGGCATCAGACGAGGAAGTTCAAACTGCCCATGCTTCGTGCTCAAGAGCCAATGAATTGATTGATACAGAAAGTGTCACACGGCTTGATTTCATGCCTAATTCTCTAAGCCAGGCAGACTTCACAGTTTTGCAGGAATTACCCGAGGATGTCAAGGCTGATTTGTTCAATGTGCTTCCATTACATAGGTCAATAGATCCTACACGCTACACTTCAAATGTTAATGAAAATAAATCTCTGAAGAATGGAGAAACTGATGATCCAAAAAATCCAGTGATCTGTGTTCTTCCAGGAAGTTCTGAGAAATGGGCCGAACAGTTCAGAGTTAGCAGTTCCCTACTGTTGAAAGCTATTGCAGAGCAACACGCAAATTCTATCTCCAGTCAACCTTTATCTTCAATTTTGGAGCATGCTGCTTCCCTCCTCCCTCTGTGTCCTACCTCAGGTGGCGAAGAATGGAACGACGCACTCTCCCGACTCTCTGTTCTTCTTACAGAGTATATACATCTGAAAGTTGATTCTGATATTGAAGAGTTGTACAAATGTTTCCTTCTTTTGAAAAGGTAAAGCGTACTGTTCGATATTTTTTTGTAAATCATAGTCATTTAACCATTATTAGATATGAATTTGCTGGGAAATTGTTGCAAACCAAGATGTGCATACTTGGTGAACATGAATTGGTATAAATGTTGTAGTTAGTCTCCCTCACGATGAGGAAGGTTATTCATGAAACCAGGTTCTTATTGTTAATCACTGAACTTTCCCATTGTAGGTTCTCGTCAGCATCTGAGCTTTTTCTGGAATTGCACAATAGCATTCTTCCTTTACTGCAGGTAAAATTTACATGTTCAGTTATCATCATTTTGGTCGTGGACGACATTGTTAGGATTTACCTCTGTATTTGTTATGGCTGGCCTTCGAGTCCTTTGCTTTATCACTTTTGGCTTTCTCAAACTTGAGGGATAAACTACCTTCTTAGTTTTTAGGTGGAACCAGAGAGTCGTCCACTTTCATCTCCGTTCTGATTATAAAGTTTTTAGTTGTTTCTATTTAAGTTTTAATAAAGGTCCCCTACATTTTGAAATTTGAGTAAATTGCGCTGCATGTGCATAAGTTTGAAGGTGGATGCAAGTAGACACATCAACCCAGCAATTCAGATTCTGGACATTTTTGTCCACAAACTTGTCAAACCGATCGAGTGAAAGCCCATCCCAATAACTGTTTGGTCCTTTTTGTAGGATTCCATCACTCAACATTATGGTGGGACACTGCGTCTCTAGTTTGAAGTTCAAGTATTGTGGACCATTTGGTGATAGAAAGGATAGAGTGGGGTGCTTGGGGGTCTCTGTGCCCTTGTTTATCAGTGCTGTGACCATGGAGTGACGATAGGCTCTCTTGGTCTGTGGATGAACTGAATCAGGGGTTGGAATGCGAACATTGTCGCCACAATGTATAGAAGGGGAATCGTGTACACCTGTAAATATTACTTCTACATGAAAGATGGCATGAGCTGGCGTTTTGTTCTTTGTAACATAGCCTTTTCTACATTAAAATCAAAACACCTCGCTGTAAACAGAAGGCGGCAAAAGCTGATGTACGCTAGTCCAGATTTTGCTGCTGCTTTGTATGCAATCTGTGCTGAGTACAATCCAACTTGCAAACCTCAGAAAATATTTATCTTTTTTCAGAATGTATATCACGGTCTGTCGTACATACGTAGTTTTATATCAAGAAACAACAAGGGGAGGATTTTGCCAATTCTGATTGAATTCCAATTGCAGCTTGGACTGCAAGTCTGAACAGGGATATGAGAACTCACCAAAACTGTAAAAGGAGAGCTTTGTTTATTGCTCAGATGCGTGCAGAATTACATAATTCGATGCAAACACATCTTTCCCAGCACGACAAGCAATTTCTTTCCAAGTTCTTTTGCAGATTTCAGCAGATTTTTAACACTATCAATTCATCAACTTCTTTCGATCACACACATAACATGCATACGAGCTACGAACAACTGCATTGCAGTAGTTACAACTGCAGTATGGCATGTTCGAGATTCGAGAAGAAGGATTACATATCAAAAGTGACGAGGATCAACTACACTAGTTTCTTGACTAGAGCCCTAAGCCATGTGAAGCTGCGGCCTGACCGCGAAGGTCTTCTTGACCATGGAGCTGGTGCACCTCCTGATTGGCTGCATCATCTTGGACGCCTGCACCAATTGCGTCCTGCGCCGCCGTTTCGCGTCCTCTACTTCGTGGTAACCTTGGCGGAGCTTGCGCTTCGCGGCTTCCATCCTCTCCTCCGAGCTGAACCCGGCACGGTCACCGTCGACGAAGCCGGCGGCAGGATCGGACGCCTTTTTGATGATTTCCGCCGTCTTCTTGGCCAAAGGCTCGCCGACGATCTTGGGAGGTCGCTTCGTCTTGGCGTCAGGATCGGCCGAGACATCCTGCTGCTGGTGGCCGGCAGCCGCCTTGGGCTGCTGCAGCTTCTTCATCATGGCTGGTGTGACCTTGGCGACGCTCTCAAGCTTCTTCATGGGCGTGGCTGGTGTGACATGGGCGACGTCGTCCTGGACGGAGGCCTCCCACCCGCCCACGATGCCGCGCGCGAGGAGGCGG
>CBMN011743556.1:0-11062 GCA_000582825.1 Hordeum pubiflorum | reverse complement strand
AGTGCCGGGCCGTGTCCAACCGGGATAGTCCCCACCCTTTAGTGCCGGTTGGAGAACCGGCACTAAAGGTCATTTTTCTACTAGTGAACCCTACCACTAGTAGGTGACCCCATCACTACCAAAAACTATAGAATTAAAGACGCGGGAACCACCTAAGGCCTTGTTTGGCACACAAGGTTTTCAAGGCCCAAAGGGGCTGGGGATTTTGTGAATCCCTTCCTTCATTCCCCTCCATCCCCTCCCATTCCCAGCCCTAATATTCCCTTACACATTTTTTTTTGGTCAGAATCCTCTACATCCCCTCCCATCCTCAGCCCCCACATGCCCTTGCATGTATAACATAATAAAAGGTGATTTTTATCACAACAACATCACAATAATTTTGTTTCATTGCATAGGAACAACACCATAATTTTGCACAACTTGAATCAGATAAAAGAAACGAGCAAGTCAATTAAGCAAGCTCTAGCATCAGATAGAATTTTACCTGAGGATGTTATAGGAAACATCGCAACTAAAAATCAAGCAAGCAATCAGGTGAGGTCACAAAATGACTATGTCAATCAATCAAGCAAGCTCTAGCATCAGGTCACATAGATATTTCACATTAAGTACTAGCATTGGGAAGTTTCCTCATAAAAACGTGACGAATAATCAAGAAACTGCTCTCAGCAAAATACTAATTGACAGTAATGGGTCTTTTTTTTCTCATTAAAACATGACGGGCAACACGAACTTACCGCTCCAAGTAAATCAGCGAGTAGATTGTCAACAAAGTATATATTCCCAATGTGTACAACATAAACATATGGACATGGACCAAAAGAAGTAGAAGGACCGAGTAATATAATTTTGATAGACTAATTCAAGTTTATCTCTAGACAAGTAGATCCTCCACAGGGATACACAAACAATTTCAACATTTGAAACAGGACATGGCTCAACGAAATGCCTAAACTAGTACAAAAAAATCTAGTTTTATTCAAGGGAAATTCTGGTTTAGTTTAGCTATCAATTTCCTGCCAGCAGACACCAACTATAACGAGCAGTGACTGAAAACAAAAAAGACAGCAAAGCAAGAAGAAGGCATAAATGCAAACTCATTTGAGATCTCACAATGCTTTCTTTCACTTGATTATATGATGCAGAAGAAAGCAGCCACATCTAAGGCACAAGAAACTACACAAACAGAGTGGTAAGGGCATCTCCAATGCGGGGCCTCAGACGGTCAGACCTCATGTATCCGTCCAGATCGAGCGGTCTGGATCCTGCAAGCCATCCAACAATGTCTTGTGAAGGGATCGGGACGTTCGCTTTCCCGTAAACAAAAGCAAACTAGGGAGCTTTACGAAAGCCTGAACACCACCGACACCCCGGCCCACCCAAAACTGAGGGGTAGCCCGCGCATTTAGGGCTGGCCTCACTGTTTTCACTGTAAAATCCCCCTTTCTCATCCCTCCCCCTCTCCTCTACCTGCAAAATTGAAGTTGGTGTTGCTGGTGGTGAGTTCACTCTCAAACTCCATTCCAATCTCGCCCATCCATCTAAAATCTATGGGATCCCTCCAACTAGAAACTTTTTTTTTTTTTTGCAATGGTGCTCCCGTCGTTACGGTAATTAGGCAAGTGCAGTGTTGGCTGCTTAATTGAGTTCCTTTTTTGTGGTGTTGGCGTGTTGCGCATGCATTGGTTGCTATATACTAATAATGCAATACAACTGAATCATTTTGGGTTCCGTAGCAAGGCACAAACATATTTATGCTAGTATACCGTTAAAGAGTGTTGTCAATATAGACCATTCTGCTCAAGGACGAACTTTAGACCTCAAAGGCCAAGTGCTTTTATTCGATTAAATTATAGAAATTACATCACTGGAACGCTTCAACATGAACTACATACTCTCGGAGAATTCAAACACGGGAGGCACGAAAGAAAGCGGGAACGTCACATTATTTCGCCTCGAATCAAATTCCTGGGGGACAGCTTCCACGGAAATGCGGCATGCGTCCGAGTTTATTCCTTGACGATGCGAGCAGGCTGGCATGGCATCTCAGCTTCTCATTCATTTAACCTGCAGCGACGAGTAAATTAATTAAAGCAGTGTATTTTTCAGAAATTCAGCAAATCTTGCATGTTTGGTGCAGACACCAAGAGATCAAACGGTGATGAGTACCTCTGCTTTCTGCTCGTCGTCATACTTGGGACGGACTTTAAAGTCGACGTTGTTGAAGACCTTGTTCATGAGAATGTCTGCAGAGTCTATGCCTGCAATGCAAAGGAAGCAGCGGCGCCTAGTTAGCACAGGGGAACCACATCCACCTCGCGTGAGGGGCCGGAAGAAGATAAGAGACCTGCAAGATAAGCTCCGTGGACGTAGCCATT
Source organism: Hordeum pubiflorum (assembly GCA_000582825.1). Lineage (NCBI taxonomy): Eukaryota > Viridiplantae > Streptophyta > Magnoliopsida > Poales > Poaceae > Hordeum > Hordeum pubiflorum. The sequence continues at coordinate 8,681 of CBMN011743556.1, read as the reverse complement.
GTAGTGCTCGCTGGTGTGCTCCCCGGTGAAGTAGACCCGCCCGCCAACCGGCGCCTGCATGCGATCATAATCAATCAAAGACGAAACGTCAGAGCCGGGCCGGCGCCATCAACTCCGTGATGCCTAAGTTTCACCATCGACATGCTGTGTATGCGTTGCGTACCCGGAGCTGGTCGTACTCGTAGCGGTTGACGCCGATGGGCCAGTTGGAGTAGGAACCCTTGAAGAAGCGGTTGGACCACCAGCGCGGCACGTAGATATCGGTGGCGTCGGGGACGTCCCGGTCGGGGAACATGTTCCGCAGCACGCCCACGGCCTCCGCCATGGTCACGTTGTCGGGCTGCTGCTCGATCCGCCGCGCCTCCACGTCCGTCACCGTCACCAGCAGCACGTTGGCCCCCGGGTACTCCTGCTCGAACGACTGCCACATCCCGTAGTAGCCTCTCCTGGAGCTGGCGTAGACGAAGAACTGCTTCCCGGGGGCCGTCGGCCAGAACTTCCTGGGGAACTTGAGGAAGATCTTGGTGTACACGGCCATGTCGAATCTGTAGATGGCGATGATCTTCCATGCCTGGGTTGTCGTTTAAGGCACACACCAGCTAGAATTAGTTATGCTGTTGCGGGGTGATGTTGGATGTGAACTTAAGAAGAAGAAGAAGAAGAAGAAAAGATTAACGGACGACGTACTGGCAGCTGAGGCTTGAACTGTATGAGGTCGCTTTGTAGGACCCCTAAGCTTGGGGACACAATCACGTAGTCTGCGTTGTACACTGAGTTGTCTTCTGTAGTCACCACCACGCCTCTGCGGTTGTACGAGATCTGCCGCACCACCTGCAAATTTGTGCATGCATCAACGCCCCTCCAAACTAGTACTCCTATGTAACACTTGGAAATGAATTTAGGTGCAATTCATCAGATTTCACAATTTCTGTATAAATTGCGGACGGAATGAAACTGGCATGGGAGAATTCAGGATAAAAGAACGAAACGTGATCAATAACCACTTTGCGTCCTTTGTCTAGCTCAGATTCCTTTGTGAATCAGACTTATACTTCTGCATGATTTTTTACTAAAGAGAGTTACTGCATGTGTCTTAGTCGAACTAGAAATGATTATTTCTTAGTCAACTGCTTGTTGCCATTAAATCAAAGTTTTCCCTATTCCTTGTGCACTTGCATGATTCCTGGATCTGACAGTTCTCATGACTTGGAAATAAATAAAAATAACTCGTAATTCAGAAAAAAAATTGAAATGGGGGCAAAAGGTTTTCCTCATATAATTTAGAAATAGTTATTTCTACAGGCAAGGACAACCATTAGATGTAGATCAAATAAATGATTGCTTCTAATTACTGATTTACTAGTGCCAAAACTTTGGTCTGTAGCTAGCATTTTTTTCTTCCATGATTATGAGAAAAGATTATAAATATTGTTGATATCAATTTTCCCTTTTTTACTAGAACATATCAATGTTCCTTACCACAACTATTAACAGGTTGTGTGGTTAGTGAGAGAGTTGTATTTCCAATTAGGTGATTATTTTCTTGAGGAATATTCCAAGGTAAGTATACTTTCAACGGTAAACGATTTACTCATCGGTACCGAGAGATCTGTGGTGACTTCGTTCATCTTTGATGCCCGTCGCACTTGGTTTCTCAAAAGGACAGTCCTTTCACCCAAAACAGCGCATCTGAATTTAGTTCAGCTTTGGAGGGACATTTCCTTTCATTTTGACACATCCTCTCCTAAATAGAGAATTTTTAGATATTAACATGGTTTTCAGTGTAAAATCTTTAACAATTAGTTTTTCAGCCAGGTATTAGTACAATCATACAATAAATCTATTGGTACTTCATTATCTTTATATTATCCATATAAAATTATTTTGTAGTATTTTGTTGTAGTATTGATGTTTGAAAAGTTTACCGTTGATTATTACATGTTTTTTTGTAAAACAATGAGTACCTTGTTGAGCTTGACCCTAGGATCTACGATGTTCCCGGACTTGTCGGAACGCAGGTACTGCCCGGCGATGTGATATATGAGGGTCTCGAATCCCCGCTGATCGGCGACGAAGTTGGCGTCGTCTCCAAAGTCGGCGAAGGTGGCCGTCGGCTCGGTGCCCTGCAGGCTGGTGACGCGCGGCGGCTCGGCGAACTCGTAGTCGTACCTGAAGTAATCCAGCGCCATGTCCACCGGCGTCGTCGGCCCGTTCGGCTGGCTGCAACGACGCACAGACGACCGATGGATCAGTCCGAAACATGCTAAGCCGAATCATCTATGGTTGCCATGCATGCAGTGCCATGGCGGCTAGCAAAGCATGTAAGTTAGTGGAGACGAGTATGTATATGCGTACTGGTTGAAGAGGCGCTGCATGGCCAAGATGGAGATGTCGTCGCGGCCGCTGGGATCCATCTCCGCGGCGAGCTTGCCGCCCAGCTCCTCCACCTCGTCGCCGCGGTCCATTCTCTTCTGCACGAACTCCTCGTCGTAGAGGCCACCACTGCAGGTTGTTGATGCAAACAAGCATAAAATCATGTTAGTTAGACCGTACGTCGACGAACTGCATGCACGTGTGCTGCAGCTCAAGAGATTTTACAGTCCGTGTAAATCGACCATCGTGTGTGCGTGGTCCTCCATTGTATGATTGTTCGTATTTGTGAGTTAATAGTTTGGTCCTTCTTTTCATTAATACATCGTCCATCATGCTGCGTGCGTTTCGTTTCGACACGGTTTGCACACCTCACGTCGTCACTGTTCTGCAGTTATTAGGTGGTGCCCATCCAATGAAAGCTTATGTTTTGGCGTTTTTCCCACGTGCGTTTTATCAGAGCTCCTGCATGGTCATGTTCACGCCTCCGCGCGCGGGCTCGGGTACGTGTCCATGTTTCCGTTCTCACGTGCATGTCCATACTTTCTGACTCTTTTATGCAGCTTATGCTTGTTGTTGGTTACCAGTCTTTACATACGTTTCTTCATTTTATGTATATATGCACGCACGTACCTCTCCTTGTAGACGTTGCCGACGACGCCGTCGAAGTCGGAGTAGAAGTTGCGGAGCTTGAGGCTGGAGTTGACCATGGGCCAGATGGGGTTGGTCTTGTCCCCGTTGAGGCCCTCCACCCAGTTGGCGCCGATCTCCACGTTGAGGCCGCCAAAGTTGTGCTTGTGCATCCGGCCGCCCACCCGGTCCGTCGCCTCCAGGATCAGCAGGTCCCTCACCCCGGCGTCCCACAGCCGCTTCCCCGCCGAGATCCCTGCACACGCGCACGCACACAAAAATATAAAACGACGACGATCGTAGTACGTTCCATGTATATTAGCTATGGATGTTGCATGCATGGATGGATGGTATATGTAGATACCGGACATGCCGGCGCCGACTATGATGACCCTGATGGGGCCTCTGCCGGCGGCGACGAGGGAGGCATGCTGTGCGGCTATCAGCACTAGTGCCGCTATGGCAGTGACGAACCAAGGCTTCATCTCGATCTGTCTCTCTTCTCCCCTCGTTTAGTTTCGTCCAACGATGGACACTACTGTGTTAGCACTGCTAGCTAGTGAGGCTGCTGCCCTGCTGTCCAGCCCAGCTGGGCACTTCATTTATATATACCCACACCAGGTGCCTGCCCTTGTGACAAAAGAAAAAAAAGAATTAAAGAAAAATCAGAATTAAAGACGCGGGAACCACACACGTTCCCAAGAGTTAATAATTTGTACCATGGCCACCAAATCCAGTGGTCATGGACGCCTGGACGGAGACAGGGTGTGGTGTCGACCTTATCTTATTTGTTTTCCTCGGCGATGAGCTTTTTTTCTTATGAAAATGAGTGATTTGGCTAGATTAGACAGCTGCGACGATCTCGAACGCACAATTTTCTTGATTTATTACGTGTTTTTCCTGCGTTCCACAAAATTAAGGGGAAAATCATGCTCATGTAGTTTTATTTGAATAATAGAAAATACACGGTAAATATAGTAAGGGATTGTTCAGTTGTTGGTTGAGACTAAAGTTTGCCTAAAGTTGACACGCCTAAGTTTAGACAAGTTTCAGTTATTAAAAAAAAGCTTAAACAGGCTTGGCCAATTTAAATTCGTGGCAGGTTTAAGTCATACCTCATGCAGTATGCATTTTATTTAGGGACATGCAATGCGCATTTTGCTACACTAAGATCCCACATCACTTTAGTGTGGCGAGAGGTTCGCTTATGATTTACCTGTGTCTTCAATTTTATAGAACTAATCTTATGCATGAGAACGTTGATGTATCTACCTCGTTCATTTGCCGAAGGTCTTGGCCTGATACTCCGTTTCACGGAGAAGAAGGGCTGATGCGGCACTACTGCGGGTTCCCATGCATCTTCCGCAAATAGATTACATGTGCGTGAAAGTAAGGATGTAGAGGGCCGTGAGGCTCTCTCGGAACACTCAAAACCACTGTCAAGATGATCAAGGTTATAAGGTTCTTACATGAAGATATAGTTATGCTTATATTTTGAACCCTAATTAACTCCTCGGCCCTTGACATGTGTTGGGACTCAGATTGCATGTTGCAATCCAGATCTAGCGAGCTCATCATGGCTGGCGCGAGGCCCCAGATCTTACCGCCTACTCCAGCTCAAGATACAGGGTCACGGTGGCTTTGGGTGCCATGGTGGTCGGCGTTGTGTCGGCTAGTTTATGCCGGTGGCCTCGGGAGGAAGGACGTACATAGCTCGGTGAAGTGTCATCACCGGCGGTATCCCGGAGGTCGTCGACGGTGGTGATGTCCTTATATCTTACTATTATTAGTAGCTCAAACGTCCGTTCGGCCTGCAGTGCTTCTAGTAAACCTCGCTAAAATCGTAGCTTGAACGTCTGCTCGGATTGACTCGTTTAGGGTACGGATTTGGGGCAAACTCAGGTGAGTTTTGCCGGCCCTCGTCCTCGTGGTTCGCGTGGTTCCCGCTTTTTTTTTTCCACCACTCCAGACAGAGGACACCAGATTAATTGGGTTGGCCGGCGGGGCCTGCTTTCTGGCAGGCGCTTGGCGCTGAGTGCGGGGCACCGGCGGTAGTTGATGTTGATCGGCGTCTCTGTGCTCGCAGTGAAGTTTTTCTCTTGTTGTTTTGCTCGCAACGAAGTATTCCTTCTATCAAAGATCATAATTAACAGTGTACATTTTTTCGAAAAGAATCCGGATCTATTATAAAAATTCACCAGAAGTACTATAAAGCATTTCAAACATAATAAAAATTACATCAAGGTCTCTAGACCATCGAGCAGTCATTGTCATTGTGAGAACAACCCGCCAAAAAAAGAAGAAGAAGAAGCCGTAGAAGCACCATTATCGCAACTGACCTATCTGAACCGCCTGAACTTGTGGATAAAAACCAAGAAATCTTTGTGCATGTGCCCCTAGAGTTTATAATGGTGTACATTGAGTTTTTTTAAAGTCATTTTTCACAGGCTTTCGCCAAGTTTATTTAGAAAAATATCTATAATTACACCACTGAATATATACCATATGAAAATGTACTCTATGATAAATCTGATAATTTTTTGATGTGGTGTTCTACATGTTGATAAAAGCTTCCATAAACTTGTTCAAGTTTATAAGATTTTTTAAGAAAATCTAGTCCGCAGTGTATTTTGGGACCAATGTAGTAATGAGAAGATGAAGTAATATAAGAGCAACTCTAGCATAGTCGTCGTATTAACCCGATCACCGGAATAACTGTTATTACGATCAATTTGGCCAAAAAGTCGGTCTAGTAAATTTGCTATCCCGCGCTCCATCGTCATACTTGGAGGGTGCTCCAAAAATCACCCTGGGCCTTTATATTTGACGGTTGGGGAGGCAATGTAGCTCTCCCTCCATCCACCCAATTTTTGGTGCCATGGACATGCCCCCTTCCGCCGCCGCTCATAGGTCACGTCGACGTTGTTTGTTGCCACTTTCTCCCTCCGGACCGCCACGATCTGGCACGAAAATTCACCCCCGTGAACTGTTACCGGACCTATCACATGTCGGTGTGGCCCCACGCCTGCTTCTCGCCATCCGACAGACCATCATCATGGTCGTGTCGCGGAAGGTTAATGCGGGCATCTTCCTGTCGTCGATCCACCATTCCATGGCTTCTGAGTAGGGTGGTGTCACTCGCCGACCATCTGGCCTCGCTAACTCGGTCTACCGTGTCGTCTGTGAATCATATTGGCCCTGCAGTGCATCTGGTAAGCCTAACCAAGTTACTATGGATGCAACGCTGAGAAGCCAATACAAATTAAACTAACTGCACCATAACCCAATTAAAACTAATTCTCCGTTGTTGAAGAAATCGCTAACTGCTAGCTTATTGGTTGGCTGGCGAGTAAGGTATTAATAGGTTAATCGGTAATTTAATCTATTAACAGGACAATTTATCAGTTTATTGGCTACTCGGTGACCTTAAAAATAGGGATTAGTCGGCAAGTCAACTGGTTAGTTGGACGAATTTTTGAATATGAAATTTCTCTAATATTGAATACGAAGCAGGGAGCCGCTCTGTATCCCTACAAGTTACAGTACTCCTGTTCAGTTAGTCCGGCTTGCTAAACTCGTTATTTCACTAGCTCGAACATCTATTCGGCTGCAGTGTGCTAGAATTTGATATAGGTTAGCCCAATAGTATTTTCAGAATTTTTAATAAATTTGAGAGGCTCGTTCACCCTATTTCTGCAAGGCAAAAGATGGCACAAAATATAGTCCTATACGCTTACTTAGTAGAAGTTGGACATTTTTATAAAGGTGGTTGTTTCCTCATATGTATGAGCATGAAAATAAAAGAGTAAAAGAGACATACACGCGCGCTCCTCCTTCGCCGTCCGCCTCGCCACGCCACGTCACGCCTCACCTCATCACGACGCGCCGAGCCGTTGTCTAAATATTTACCACGCATGACTGGTATGTGAAGCACCCTTCGGCTACTGGTTGTTCGTTTCGTCTCCCGTCTTTTCGTTTCGTCTTCTGTTGCAGCCTATTCACCTCCTTTTTTTGTGCCTATAAAAAAGAGGTCGCTCCTTTCCAGAGAGACACCTCACGCCATCCAGTTCCAAAGCTCTGAGGTACTGCTAGGTTCTTCTCCATCCCGGCTTGCGACGTGCACCGCAGTTCGAGACAGTAGGCCCCCGAAACCCCACCTCTCCGAGTCTTGTACGGGAGAAGGATGATAAGGTTTTTGAGGAGCGTTCTGCGTGACTACTGACCTCTTCATCACAGACGCCACGAACGCCGACGACTACTTTCCTCACGACGACTTCTTCCCCGACGTCGACAACCTCTTCGAAGACATGGGTGACAACAACGTCAACGCCGACGCCAACGCTAATGCTACTGCCACTGCTCAGTATGTGTTTGTGTCTTTTCTGTTCAATATCCTACTAGATTTTCTTGGTCTAGTATCTGTTTTAGATTTATTCTGTTCTAGCACACATGTTCAGATAATATTTGCCCGCTCTCCTATAATTTGCCTACCTAGTCTTGCATGTGTTATGGTGGCCTATTTTCCTCAAGTTTGCATGACTAGTCTTGTCTTTGTTACAATGATTATGTTTTATCTAGTGTTTATTTTTTTTAAATCATTCGGTAAATTGCTCATATTTTCAACACAGTGCGCCTAGCAAGTCCAACAGGCTAGGCCTTAACTTGTTCGGCTTGCTAGACTCGTTGCTCGAACGTCTGTTCGGCTTGCTTGATTGGTTAGGGTACGGATTCGAGCACACTCGAAGCGAGCTGCCGGTCATCAATCGTTGAGTTCGCGTGGTTTCCTGCTTTCCGTTCTTCACCGCACCAGACATGCGACATCCGTTGGGATATTTCAGTTGCGCAAATAACGCTGCCATGGCAGCCGTTTTCGCTAGCATGGCAGCCAAAATCGATAGGTGTCGTTCCGTCAGTAGATTCAGTTAAGTTTTCTGTTAGCCGCACGAGGGCACGTCTCGATCTGTGCTCGCGCGAATAGGTAGTAGGCCTGCTGCACGACTTCGTCCGTTGGATGGCACGGGCATGATGGAGTTTGTTGCGAGCTTTCAGCTTTGTGGCACGTAATAGGATCACCAACTAAAAGGAGAAGAAGAACGGAAAAGCAGCAGAACTTGCGCTGCACAGAAACCTTCCCCTGCTCCGGCGAGCTAGGCCGCTGCTTTCCAGGCGACATCAACAGGTGCATGGCACCGGCGGCAGTCGACGCCTCTACCCTCTATCGCCGTGAACGAACGGATGAAGAAATCCCGTGATTTGGAGGCAGGAGAGCAGACGTCCTTTGTGCTACAGTATTAGCGTTGATGATTGCATTAGGATTTATTTTATTTTATTTTGAAGGGATTGCATTAGGATTTAGGAGCGAGTTTTAGAAGAAAAAAAAGGAGGGATCGGGAGAAAGAGGTGGTACCAAGATCTCAGGATCCGCCTTGTAAGAGGGTTACCTCTTCACTATGTATCGTTCGGCCGTGAACTTTGATCGGTGCTTTATCTATAAAGCGGGGCGCGAGCCTGTTTCGAGGAGGAGAAAGAGGCGTGTCCCTCTCGTTGTCTGCAGGTATTAAATTAACTCGCAGTGGCATGCAAGGGTAAAAGCTTAGGCATAGCAATCATCAACGTGAACTAGCGCCTGCGCCGCGCCCGTGAAAATGCCCGTGCAAGTGCCTGTTGTTGGCTTGGTTGTA
>CBMN011743548.1:0-11597 GCA_000582825.1 Hordeum pubiflorum | reverse complement strand
CAATGCAGATCACAAGTATCAGCACTCTGTGTGCTCTTGCCATTGCATTTGGTGCATAGGTTTGTGTTCTCCATAAGTATTCGTGGAAGTGAAAGTTGAGAATCCTTTTACTCTTGGGTTCTTGGTACCCTAGATCTTGTTCCTCTCGGGTGCCCTAGGTGGTTGGTGTTGTCACGACGCTCAACCATTGTGGTGTAAATTTGTTGGCAAGCTTCGGGAGCCTCCAATTAAGTTGTGGAGATTGCCCCAAGCAATTTGTACTGGTTCGGTGACCGCACTCAAGGGTCTCCAATTGTACGGGTTCGGTGACCACCCTCAAAGGTCTCTTAGTGAAGTCACGACACCTTTTATTGTGTGAGGGTGTGAGGAGAATACGGTGATCTATTGTGGAGCTTGGGGAGCATTGTGCCTCCACACCACTCTAATGGAGATTAACATTCACAAGAGTTTGAACTTCAGGATACATCGTCGTCTCTGTGTGCCTCAATTATCTCCTACCCGAGCCCTTTACTTATGCACTTACTTTGTGATAGCCATTGTGTTTCAAGTTATATATCTTGCTATCACATTGTTGTTTATCTTGTTTAGTATAAGTTTTTGGTGCACATAGTTGAGCCTAGTGTATTTTTGGTTTTGAACCTGATAACTTCAACACTAGTTCTATTCCACATTTGTTCAAGCCTAAACTTTAATTGTTTTTAAAACACCTATTCACCCGCCCCCTCTATGCGACATCCATGTCCTTTCAATTGCAAAAAATTAGACGATAGAAACTTTTCAATGGTTATCATTCCAACGATCCAAATATGCTACACAGGAAAAACTCTTAGGCATCCTTTGGATCATATAATAGGAATATCATGGGAATATAAGGATGTGAGATGACATGTATCTCAAATCCTATAGGGAAAGATATGTCTTTCGTTCAGGGGATATGATTTTTTTCATTGGGTCTAGGCTAATGTTTTTTGTATGAAATACAAAGGACTAGTTCCTATCATGTATATGATTAGGATTATATTACTACAACCCAAAGGGTTCTAGAGGAAATTTTCCTACAAAATTTCTATCCTTTATAATTCTTACAAAATTCATGTAAATCAAAGGAGGCCTTACAAAATAGAATCCTACAAATTCTATGAATTTTGTTTGAAAAAAATAGGTCGTAAACTCTTTTAGTACTATTCTAAAGGGAATTTCCTAAACCCGACGTGCCATGAGCAGAACTCCACTTGGTTTCTTCGTCGTATAAATGATCATATCTGTCATGCTTTCATCCCAAATTTGGCCACCCGCATAATCTTGTCTGGTTAATTCCTCCGTTATCTTCTTCTCTGTGTCAGTTCTCTCCTACCAGAAGGGACAAACATTGGATGCCTCATACCCCGTTTTTCTTGGAAAAGAGGAATGCCAATGCTCCTTTCGTTAAAATAATAGAATGTGAATGAATTGATGCGGGTTGCACAAGGTATTCTCAGTACCCTAACGGACATAGTGGGTCTCTCTGTCTCTCTCCCTCTACGCCACCCCTCAGTTTCTCATATATTGTGTCTCCTGCTAGTGGTGGTGTTGGTGATAGCACTATGGGTGTTCCGATCCTTGAGTGAGAAACACTTCACCGATTTGGGTGGAAATGAATTAGAAGATCCGACTACCACATGTGACAATGTTTTTGGAAATGTTACTGATCACGTCAGGGTACAGTCATCTTGACCACAAGGGTCTAATCTATGTTAACAATTCAGAACAAGTATGGGTTGTGATATGCAATCTTGATACTACGAATATAGAAGACGGATGATGGTTCTGTAAGCAGTCTTGAACTGGTCATTGGACACGAAAAAGGCATCCATAAGTTAAACTATGGCGGACTTTAACCTAAAAAATCAAGTCTAAATGATGCACTAATTGGGTATTTAATGAGGAGAAGATGGGATTTTGACCGGCAAAGGGATGGTTGGCCGAATCCATCTCTTAGCCATATTCCTTCCTCGATACGGACTCTAAAATTATTATAGTCTTTCACTCTGAAAATACATGGGTTTGGCCTAATGATAAGCTGGTGTCACACCTATAGATAACAATGGACGAAACTATGAAGTTTCATCTCGTATATTTCGTCCATGTCTTCATGCATCACTGTGGTGGCTTCAAAGTCCTAAAATCTCCTCTCGAAGCTCCATCTTCATTTCGTGTGAGCTATTACATCCATATTTATGTTTGATCATGCTCCAATGCTCGTCCCTCTTGTCCATTCTAGGCTCTTCAGCACTAAGCAGTACATACAAATGTGATTAGAAAACATCGTATTCTCATGGATTTTATATACCTAAAATGTTCATCCCATTATCTTATTTATCTTAACATGTAGCCTATCCACCTCATCGCATATGTTCCACACATGTCACCTCCCATTTAAATGCACATGCAAACCATCCACAGCATCAAGTGCATGCAATGAATCAACTTTTTACTTTCCACCACATGCACGTCCTCCACATCATCAGGCTCCCATGCAACCATTCAACATTCTAGTTTTCACTTTCTACCACATGTAAGCCCTCCACATCATCAAAGAACATGAAAGCTCTCCACATCATTTATTTTTATTTTTCAACAATAAATAATCGAACTTGAATGTCACAAAACAATATAACATGCAGTCACCCTCCATTTATCTCTAGGTTGAATGTGGTGCGGTACTCTCATATATTCTAATTTTATTTTTGATAAGTTCATTGCTAAAAATTCCCGTAGCAACGCGCGGGGCATTATCTAGTATTAGAAATAACTATGTATATGCATGTGCGTTGCTATGACGGACACATGTTTTTAACGCAATAAAAGGACCATACGAGACAACTCTTGATGCCAAATAGACAAAATAAGATTATATTTTGGTTATAAAGCATATTTTTTTGTAATTGCTTAAACTGATAAAATAGGTATATGCTTGTGACTGGTATGCTATATTGGGTTACAAAAGATAAAAGATTAATTGCTATTTATTTGTGTATGGATCATGAACTAATTGCTATTTATCGGGTTACCAAATATGTATGGTCGGTACCAGCTTTACCATAAGAAAAAAATTATTTATGGACCGTGAATTTCTTGCTATATCATAGATTGATCGGGTTTATTGGCTTACCAAAGATTGCTTTTGATGAAAACCAGAAGGGGATGAAAAAAGGGAAAAAATGATGTAGTATGGGAGGACGAATGAAGAGGTGATGGGGAGAAAAATTGATGTAAAATGGAACATTGTGTTCTTTCTAAGTAGTAGAGATTCCTAGAAACAAAAGAACTACAGTTGAGTTGATGTGCACGAATGCTAGTGACGCTCCTTGTATTTTTGTAAGTTGAGCATGAATAGTTGTAGAGAACTGGGTGTAACTATAGTAGAATGTATTCATCAAATGGTCTCTCATGTTCCCATCTCTAAAGAGATTGCGATGCTCTCTGATTTCCAAGTTCTCGTGCGATATTGTTGGTGTTTTCTTTACTAGGACAATCCCTGTGCGTTGCAACGGGAATAAATGTTTATCTAACTAGACAATTCCCCGCGCGGTGCTGCGGGAATTTGTTGCGGTATGTTTAGATGAGACTTGTGTTGTGTGGAACATGAATACGATAACAAATTAGCAATTAACATTTCATGTCATTGCCTGAAGTTAACCTGAAAGGTTTCAGTTTCATAACATCATCTCAACCATTTCGATGTTCACATAAGTTATTACAATCTAGACCACATTTAGATACAACGTTTGTCGATTTTCTGTATTACATGGCAATAAAATGTGTGTTGTTGCATTTGTTGAAATTTTGTACATGCATAAGTAGAATTTGGCAGTCACTAAATGTTCTTCCTGAAATCAATCAGAAACCTCCAAGCTTGAATGACAGAGACGTGACCTGAAGCTCTCAAATTACAAAAAAATACTTAGTGTGCCAAGTTGTTCTTCCCTCCAATTCAGTCTTAATGCTACCGAGAATATTAGATGGATCACATATGAAACAAATGCTAACAGTAACTATTTGGAGAAAAAATACAAGTGCTATTCTGGAGTCACTAGCATATAAAAAGAGTCATCCGCATAAAATGAGAAACATTTTCTTTAGCTAGTTGACATAATCTGATAGGGGGAATATATAGAGCGAATAAAGATAGTGATAGCTAGCTGACAAATATTCCACATACCTCAAAAGAGAGAAATATCCTTATGTTACCAATAATTATAAATTTAGCAGATAGCAGGCATTTTGCAACACATCATCAGGCACCTAGCAAACTTGAACCAACAGTTTCAAATAAGAATATAGAGCATAAAGCCATCAGTTACTAAATTCAGTAGAACATAAAATGGAAAAACATCCATGTCAAGCTGGTGCTGAGTTGGATAGGCTGCATGTTCAGAAAAATAAGATAGTGAGGATGGATCTCTTAGGTATATAAAATGAAACATGGAACCTTGCATTTTTTTTAAGTAGTAAAGATTGTCCCATAATGCATTTGACTGTTGCAATAGCATAGTTTTATTGATAATATCGTTAGAAAATACACTTCTACAATTCAATGGGTGTATATGCAAAAAAAAAACTTTGAGTTATTGTCTCTTTGATGTTGCAGCAAGCATAAAATAAGTTGGGTCAACAGTGCTTTCATTGTTTGATGTTCTACAGTGTTACGTCATAGGATCTTTAAATTTGTTGCCCCAGTACTTTAGTTTTATTGCAATGGTATTATTGGTTTGTTTTAAAAAGAACGCTTGTGCACTATCACTCACGGGCAGAAAACCCCTCCGCCACAGCAAGGTTCATTTTAGTACATTTCATATCAACTTGCATGAAGTTTACTCCAGAGACGGACAAAGATAACAGCTGGAAAAGGTGATTAGAGATCACAGCGTCTCATATTGTATGTAATATGTTCTTATGTGGCACTCACACGAATTCGTTTCATGGTTACATAAAAAGTGGTAATGAAGCCGACATTTTGAGTCCAACAAGACATCTATATGTCACTCATCAGAGCAACACTGAAAGCGAAAAAGAAAAACAGGAAACGTCATGTTCCGGCATTAGGTTGCTTCGTAATTTACAGCTCTTCCAATGTACAACTGTGTTTTCCAAAACAGGACAGCATCTGAACTATCAACCCTTCATGTACATACAAAATGTCAAACATAATGTACACTGGTGCCTTTTTTGCACGCAAAAGAATATTATGCTCTCAGACTTTTTCTGCCGCTTGGAGCTCTCATAGAACTTCAATCTCCTTTGTGCTCTTGCCATTTCAGTACACAGTGAATCTGTGGCTCCGCGTCTAGTCATCAACCTCGACGATATCAGTGCAGCCAGAATGAAGCTACGGATCGCAATATGAAAAAATAGCCAGCCAGCTGTGGTGGTGTAACGAACACATACAACTAAAATAGGAAAACACTTGCCTTTTCCAAGTGAATCGCAAGGGAACAAGGGGCCATTCTCCAAATGAGTCACAAGGGAAGAAGATTTCGTGCATAACGGCTAGCGGGATTGTTTCGTCCAAGGCCCAACCCTAGGCCCAAAGGGGTCTTGTCAGTCTTCTTAGTGTGATCGCAGCATTTAGACGAACTAACTTGGCGATGCGATTTTGAGTTGGTTTGTGAATCGGCACAAACATGGTCAGCACCATTAGCATGAAGTGGCATGCTCTCACCATTCTGCAAGACTGCACTTCTTGTCATGTGAATCATTGCCATTTCCTCATCAGGATGTGACGTCTGTTCTACCTTCTCAATATCCTCATTGTACCCCTTCAGGAAGAAGTCAGAACAATTCTTCCGCACCCCGTGATCAAATGGATTTCTGAACCGACCACCTGGGCCTCTGAGATAACTGTACCTCATGGCATTTGCCATCTCATTTGTTGTTATATTCCCGGATATCTGCAAGGCAGGAAGCAAGAAATGACCGACGCGTGCAGAAGAGAGGCTTCAAGGCAATTGCATATCTCAACAGACACAAAAAAAAAGGCAACCATTTCAAGTACGAAAGAAGGAATGCAGAAGCAATGAAGATTATGATGAATCATGTCATGTGCAGAAGCTATAATCTCTACAATTATATATCGACACAAGCATATGGATAAACAGAATAAAGCTGTGTCCATATCAGTACTAGACTAGAGGAAATGCAGACAAAGTATAGCTGGCACTTGGCACCAGAAGGATAATATAACAGCGTTGGAATGGTAAAACAATGTAATGGCATATAGATGTTACCAAAGAATGTGGCATGTGGTTTAGAAACTACCTGCACGCTGTGCCGATGACAAAAGGATACAAAAAGGAATTTGCTAGATCCTTAGATGGAGTCTAGACTCTAGATGATCTCAGTTGGTTGGCCATGACAGGAGACATGTCCTTGCCTGATGGACACTTGCATATTTCACAACCAGAAGAAAAAAGTAGGAGATTTGTTTCTACGTATTAGGTTGTACCAAAGGCTTCTCCTAGCATGGATTCAATCTGGGCCACAGACCTCAAAGGGTGTAATGAACTACTGATAGATAATGAAAAGGCAAACATCGAGATGGTTCTTACCTGTGATGCTTGAACTACTGTTAGAGTTATAACGCCAAAGAAAAGGAAGAGATCCATTATAACAAAAGAAACCACCCAAGGATGGTTCACAGCTGAATAGTTAAGCCATCCACCAAATGATGCTGGAGAGGCTGGATCACCTGCGACTCCTGCGGCAACAAAAATGATAAAAGATTAGGATATTTTCCATGCAACAAATTGTACAGGCAAAAGAAAAGAGGATGTATACATACTTATGATAGCCGTTGCAGCAGTAATGATCATCGCAGAAACTTCTAGGATAAGAAACATAAAGAACTCCCATTTGTTCTTCTGCAATTGAAACCAATTGTTGCTTAGACCGAATGATGCCGCAAATTTATAGATATCATAAATAACCAAAAGGGAACAGAAAAATTGCAATTCATCAACTAGGCGCAGAACAGTCTTTTCTTGCTCCTTGGCCTCAGCTTGGGTATGTACACCAAAGTTCAGTTATCAGAATGCTGGGCTGAAACATGCAACTTTTTAATCTAAAATTATTGATATACACCTCCGTTTGTAAATTGATGACGTTTTTAGACATTGACACGGTCTCCAATATGCATTTTTAACCATTAGTTATTGTAGGCATAGATCTAGAACATGCAAAAAACGTATGATAAAAAGTATTTTTCATGACAAATCTAATTATGATATTTCCCCCTTACCAATCTAAATATTATTTTATATGTTAACAGTCAAGTTAGAAAAGTCTAATTGCATGCCTTCTAGGAATTCAGCCAAAACGGAGGTAATATTTGATTACAAAAATAATATTCATTCCACATAAAAGGACTGAATGAGCACCTTTCCAATGCAATTTGATACCCAAGGGCAGTGATGATCAAATTGCTCAACACAGCGATCACATGTAGAGCAGTGTTTCGAGCGTATGGGCCTCACAATCTATTGAAATAACAGAAATAATGATTATTTGAGGCTGAAGATAAAAAGGAAAACGACTCGATTGTTGATTGGCTATTACACGCTGAAAAAGGGAAATAACTTACTTTGCAAGTAATACATAGTTGAGACCAATTGCCAGCCAGAAGTTCTGGATTATCTAGACCCCTCTTCAACAAAGGTTCCTGGAGGGGCAAACACACGAGATTAACATTGCACATTTTGTGGTATGCCATAAATATTTCAAGTTTTCAAACATGACAATCTAATAAATGAATAGCAGGTCAACATATCGATAGGATGCCACAGTGGCTCCCCAAATCTTTCAAGCTTACATCATCTCTTTGATTTTGTGAGTCTCTTATATTCTTGTTGATGTACCCAGGATCTTTCCTGCATAGCAAGAAGTATGGTCATGCAGATTCAGATGAATTCTAAATGATCAAAATGACTTTTCCACTCAAAAAAATATCAAAATTGCATAGGGTACCAGAACAGAATTCCAGCAAAGATATGAATGCTTATTTTCCCAAACCTCACGGCCCGACAAAAGGTTACTATGTAATATATGTAAGAATAATACATAAGAAACCCTGACCAAATGTTTACCTGCTACATCTATAAAACATAACTAGTCCAGCAATTGCAACGAAAAGTCCCAACCATGAAAATAAACCAAATAGTAATGTCATATTCGAGTTGTATTGTCCTGCATAGAAGGAATAAACATTGTCATGTACTGGATAATTAAGGAGTCTGGAGAGAATCAAAATAGAAATATACCTGCGATAACTGAATGTATATATACAACAATTAAGCCAATAATAATACACCAAAGCAGAGGGGCTAGTCCTAATTTTGATAGTTTCCCAAAATAACTGTTGCCACCACATCCTCTTTCATGCACTTTTCTAGCATTCCCCTGCATAAAACCAAACAAACCATTGAGTCAATCTTTAGCATTTGCCTGCTGTACCGGAAGAAATCTTACATTGAGGGTATTAATGACCATTGTAAGTCTGTAATCTAGACTGGCAATAGGCCAAAGTATATTCTCCACAATCCAAAGAAGTTATAGACAAGCAATTTGAGCAGTGGTCGCAATTTTCCACTTTGGTCCTTCCATGTCAGTATCACTAGTGCTCTACAAACATGGATATTCACTTTTGGGGGTAAACGACTATGTTGGGTAGCAGAACTTACAGAAAATATATTGGAAAGTAGCAAGGGCCATGGAACAAGCTTACTCCACTAATACTGGAAACTACTTGCAGTCATGTCTGTAAAATAATTCTCAAGGACAAACACATGCAAGGTGCAACTACAGAAAGTGCAGCCAACCTATTTGATTACCCATAAAGATAGGATGACTCTTGAGATGCCGGAAAGTTACTCAAGTATGTTAACAAAAAACGCATTAAAAATGTATAATACTCACAAGGTAAAATGCAACTTGCCGGTGACTCTTATCAGCAGCAAGTTGGGCCGGAGTTAACCCAGTATTGTCTTGCACCATAAGGTCCTCCTTCTTACCAACCTGAACTAACACAGTGCATGACTCCATATTCCCCCGAATGGCAGCCCAATGTAAAGGAGTACAACCTATGGAAAGCAATTATGTCTGAAATGAATACCAAGCTCCCAAAGAAACCAATAGTAAGGAGAATTCACCCAAAGAAACCAATAGTAAGGAGAATTCACGCTTTCATGATTCATATTAAGGTGGTAGGAAGGCTTGTAAATTTTTTAATACATACCTTCTTTATCTTGCCGCCCTCTATAAGCACCCAAAAACAAAAGGAGACGTATGGAGTCTGCAAATCCCTTATAAGCAGCCCTACAATGTTAAGAATATTGAAACATCAATAGGGCGACCATGTGTTCATGTTTCAAAACATATGTAGAAGGGCACACTAGTCAAAAGAAAAAGGAGGAAGTACAGACCAGTGAAGAGGACTTCTGCCATCATTGTCAGGGACATCAGGATCAGCATTCCATTTTGAAATAATGTGATAAAGAAATGCTGTCTGACCATACTGTGCTGCAACATGTGTGGTCTGTGCCATTACAGTAGGTTGATTAAGGAACCATAAAAAAATACTGTATAAACAAAGCTAACACTGGTTCATTGACTTATTCTTCTGGTGAAATTTTATGTGCTACAAATAACTAAGTAACTAATGTACATAAGTAGTGTTGGTACAAATATTGCAGGTTGGCATTTGGACGAAAATCCAAAGTTAACGTAACCAGTCATGTCCATCCAAAATGTGCTACTGTTAGTGGCAATGTTATGTAACACAGTTGTCAAATTTGCATGCTAGAAGAGCAAAATTGGGTTGGTACAAAGAAGATGAAGCCATAATAACTGATATCAAGAACAAAAAAAGTTGGTACTTGTACATCTATCTTGCCAAAACCGTACTATACGATAAGAGATAGAGGTTATTAGGGCAACTAATACAGAGCCGACGGCAATGCTAGAACATTTCTTAACCTGTACCTGTGTACCGTGAAACAAATCATTTATTTTGTGCCAGAGGTAGTAATCTTCCACGGACAAACGTGCGCCGGGCACACACACACACACATACACACACAATCGACCTCAGCTCAACTAACCAAAACATATTAGATAGCAAGGAACATTAGAGTTGACAAGCACCATGGGTACAACAGATAAGTTAGTACACCAACCTGATATCCATATAAATCAGCAGCATCCACCTTAGCTCCTTCTTTCAGAAGTAGTTCTGCAACTTGAATATGACCACGCACTGCACTCCAGTGAAGCGCTGTTTGCCCTGTATGGTCTATAGCATTTACATCTGCTCCGTGCTGTCCAGATAACAAGCAAATAACCATCATCACACCATAGCAAACCAAAATGAGTATAACAGTAAAGGAGTGCATAGCAAAACTGTGATAAATTAGGTCAAGATCAGCAAAGAGGTGCTATGGGTAACCATCCTGAAGCTGGCACTTACATTTATGGTTAAATCCACAGATATTTAGGAGGTCAAGTCGAGAAAGCAGATGTCAAAGAGGTTGGTTGCATTGTATGATTGTAATAAACCTTAACAGCCGGGTGTACAATTTTCCATATCTATGTGTTAACCCCACAGATACTCAGGAGGTCAAGTATCAAGCAGATATAAGAAGCCTTGGACTGGCCCACAGATATTCAGGAGGTCAGGTTGAGAAAGCTGATGTCAAAGAGGTTGGTTGTAATAAACCTTAACAGCTGTGTGTATGCAAATGAACGAACCAACCACCGTGGTATATGATCTAGTTTGGTCCAATGGGATTATACCTCAGAAAAGTTTGTATGCCCAATAGATATGGAAAATGGCTAGTTCAGAGGGCCCTCTAAGCACTAATCAAGCAGATATAAGAAGCCTTGGACTGGCCCTGCTCAGACCTACCCACCCACCATACTACCATGGCATTCACCAGATACATGCCAAAACAGCATAAAGGCAAGCCCAAAACCTACACCAGCTTCCCGATGATCACGTGCATACATCACCAAACCCCAAGAACCCCACAACAAAAGGATAGCATTATACTTTCCTGTCACTACAAGGCACGAACCAAAATCACACATCGGCCCATGGCAACTGCAAATTCTCAACGATAAGTGCGACAAAGGGCGTCGACATTACAAAACATTCAGCAGGAGGCAGGAGCTACACTACACCTCGGCTGCGAAATTCGGGGTCGGGGCTGATCAAAACAGGCCAACTATCGAATTGGATTGCTAAACAATTAAACTGCAGCAGCAGTAGGAGGCATCCCTCCGAGTTTATAACGAGCAATTAGAAGCTACGTATTGGGGGAGCTCGGGGAAATGGCGGACCTCGAGGATGTACTGGGCGGCGGCGACGCGGTTGTTGAGGGCGGCCCACTGGAGCGCGTGGTAGCCGAGGCCGTCGGGCTCCGTCACCGACCGGCCCTCCAGCTCGACGAGGCGGTGCAGCTTCTCGAGGTCCCCGTACGCGGCGCCCGTGTAGACGTCGTCCTTGAGCGACTCCTCCGCCGCCTCCGCCTCCCCCGCGGCGGCCGCCCCGCCGGCCCCGGCGGGGG
>CBMN011743529.1:0-15920 GCA_000582825.1 Hordeum pubiflorum | reverse complement strand
ACGAGGACCGTCGCGAGAACCAGAGGCGCGAGCGCCGCCTCGGCATCGCCGAGACGGACGAGGTGGCCATGGCAGCGTGGCGCGAACGGTTTCCACAGGACGTCATCAACGAGCGTGAGTTCTTCGCGGAGAGGAGGGCGGAGCGAGCCGCCTATCGCGAGGACAAGCGTACGCGAAAGGCGGCCGCGGACTTCAACATCGAGCTTGAAGAAGCGTCGGCCTGGGACGCCAACGATGAACGATTTCTTGATGCCTTCATCGAGATTTCGGATACGGACATTTCGAAGGACATTTTTACTACGGATTCGGAGGACGACGAGTAGTTTTCAACGTGTCTATGTATCTTTTCTATTTTATCTATGTATGTTTTTATTTTATATATGTATCGTTGAATTATGCTATGCAAAATTTGAATTACCTACTAGCCATGTTTTATATATCAGTCTGCGCGCGCTAGTTTAGCGCGTCGGCTGGAGCGCCGCGCGCGCGCACAATTTTGCGATGGCCGCTGGAGCCAGCGCTCTCCCGCGCGCTAAAAAACGCTACGTGCGCGCGCTAAAATCATTTTTTATGTGCCGCGCGTTGCGCGCCTGTTAGAGATGGTCTAACTCAGTCTATCAAAACGGGCACCCTATTCGTCCACGGACAATGTTGAGACGTGTCCGCAGCTAGCGCTAGCAGGAGCCGGCCTTCCAACCCTATAAATCAAATGTATGGTCTAGGTCCGGATTCCTCCCTTTTGACATGTATATATAGATTAGGAGTGGCAATTCATATGAAGTGCAAACATATGAAATCACAATCAAAGTGCATCAAATGTCAGATGTTCATACAGTTTTGTAGATGCGGCCGAGCCCAAAAGTTGTCAGTCTGGCTGCCCATGAACTCGGCATACAAGTGCTCCGAGGCCGATGTCTGCTTCAAAGTAAACAATGAAAACATCAATATGGCCGAACACTTACCGGAAGTGGTGTCCGTCATGAACGGCGATGTGCAGGGGGATGAAGGATACCTTGACGACGATTGGACCAGGGGTGGAAGGGAGGCGTAGGCAAGTCGGCTGGCACCCGTGTGAAGCGGAGGAGGTCTGACTAGGCGTGGACGGTGGAGTGGGTGCAGCGGCGATGGAAATGTCAGCCTACGTAGATACACAACATGGGCAGAGGGACGGAAAGGGACGAACAGAGTGAGAAAAGCAGTGCTCCGGGTGGAGTTTTTGTGTGGGTCGGGGGAGTGTCGGAGTCCGACGTGCCCGCTGTCCCGACTCCCACAAAGCTCCTCCATGTTTTCTATGTGGATCTTGACTGATAAAAGAGTAACCAGAGGCATAGGCGCACTTTGTTGCGCCCGATGATTGTTGTGATGATATATCACGTATACTAATGCATAAACAAATGTATCTTGCCTATTCTTCACTTTTGGTGATATTCATGCTTGTACTTTACAAAATGAGTATTGGTCTTTGGTCTATTTTAGTGGTGCGAAACTAAATTTACTCAAACAATGATGGCTTTGGCCATAGCGTTCCTCTTGTGAGAAGGTTGGAGCTCATTTGGTTCTTGTTTGTGCGTGCGTGCGCGTGCGTCAGTGCGTGTGTGCGTGTGTGTGATTCTTGTTTGTGTATTTTGGACCTATAAATCACCATATGCCTATCATTTGATTTTATTTTTGTTCCAACAAATATGAATGCATAAGATCACTTTGCTCCAATGTAACTAGGTTTCATCCCAAGCCTTATCTTCCCAAGTCGTGTTTTTCATCCTTGCACGAGTTCCTTTTGAGTATATCATATACTTTCTCTATTCTTAAATATACAATTTTTAGAAAAATCTACATTTTAAAATACGTCTATATACATCCGTACGTAGCCTATATTGAAAATCTACCCCTCCTCGCCGGAACCGATCCTCTGACTAGATGTCAGGGAGCTATAGTGGTGCTGCTGTGTAAACTGATGACGGCAAGTCAGGGGTTTCACACTGTTTGGAAACCACTGCAGGTTCAGTACAGTTCATACATCATTATACATGATTACTGTTCACAGATCTCCGTGTTAGATACATTTTAGGGAAATCTACTGAAGGGAAGTCAGGGTATTGTAGCTTCCCTGACATCTCTTCACAATGTTAGAGGATCCGGTTCCCTCCTCCCTCCTCGCCAGGTGCTCTTGATCGGTTGAGAAAGCTCCGGGTTATGTTATGATAAACAGATCACCGGCATATAAACAGATCACCGGCAAGGTGATTTCACCTTGCCAGCAGTTGAGATCGCGGCGGTGTGATATGTCATTCAACTGAAAACATTTTCAGTAGTTATTATCAATTTATCAATTAATTCTCAGGGGCACGTGTTAAACCTATCCATGTATAAAGACTGGTATCACGATCTCTATCAATCCTAACCTCAACATATTTACAAAGCTGTTGCCATTGACTCCTAATTAAGATCCGTTAATAATCCCTTGAAAATTTCGTGGCATGAAACTAACATATTTACAAAGCTGTAGCCCCTAGCAGTAACCCGATGACTCCTGATTCTATCTATGCTCAAGTCTACACCATCAAATTCTAAAACCAAGACAGGAATCAGTAGAAGTCCAGCACTCCAGAGATGGTGATCGGAGGGTCGATCAGTACACGTTTCGCTTGTCCTGATGAAAACAGCTGCGGCAGCTTGTTTGCTTCCTTTGCTGCAACACCAGGGGCTGTCCAAAGAGTAACATGTGGCCAATCATTTTTGGAATCGATCTTCTCGCCATTTACCTCTCCAAGTTGTGCCTCAAGAGCAGCCATCTTATCAGTGTAGAGGAAGGCGTTAAACGACACTGGGACTTCCTGGTTCTGGTAGACTCCATAGCTAGCAACTGCAGCTACACCATGGGCTCTTTTGTGGGCAAGGGTGACATGAGCCTTGCTTAGGTTATCCTCCACTTTTATGCCGTTGAGAAAATTGTTTACATCACCGTCATTCTCGCCCAACTGTTACAGTTATGCAATGGTTAAATTAGAGCATCATCCATGACTGCTTCATGATGACAAAACCTAGTGGCAGCATTCACATGACTACCAAAGACTAGAACTGGGAAGGTTCATACACCTGAAGGACTAAGTTGAGCATGCATATCTTACCTTTCGGAGAAGGCTCAATATATCTGCCTGGGGTACTGTAACCGCAGCAAAAACGATATTCCCAAACCTTCGCTTTGCAGTATCAGGAGTTTTGACATCACCTTTTGCAACAGCCTTTAACTGTTCCAGTACTTCTTTCACCGCAACATCAAATGGAACCTAATAAATGAGAACATTATAATACAAGAAATGCATCCTCTCTTTCCATACAGTGAAATTTGTAAACGTCGCAGTAAACAGCTTCTTATGATTCCAGAGAATACCAGTGCAAGTCCTTAATTAAGGTCATCATTCATAAACAGATAAAACTACAAATTGCAAAACCATTCTATTGCTAAAACAGAGAAAGTAAATCTAGAACTAACATGGTTACCTGAATGGAGGTAAGATAATTAGCATTCCTTGACAAGACCACACGTAGTCTTTTCTCCCACTGAGCCCATTCTTGAGCATATGAACCTTTTGATGGCTCCACTCTGATATGACATTATTGTGAAAATCAGCCAGCATATAAATAATCATGAATTTGATTATGCATCGCTAGTTATGTAAAAGATGGCAGCTGAAACTGCACTAATTTTGTACTCCAAGAAGGGTGTACAATAAAAACTGCATAAGAGTTCCATACCTCCCATGCCTGCTTTGATGCAGTCTGAATAAGCTCATTCCCTCATCTAAGATGGTTTTGACATCACCAGGCAATGGAGCTCTGCATGAAATTGAAGTAGCAAACAAGCAATTCAGTGGATACAAGTACGCAAAGCAAACATATCAATCACAATGCACAAAGAGGACATAGCCGTTTTTTCTGGCACATGACATGAAAAACCGCACATTTTCCTGGATAACAAATGTGTTGAACAAGTTGTCTTACTAAATGTTTCCTCAAGCGAAAATAAAATCAAATGTATAGCTCTACTAACATGGTATTGTAGAGACATGGAAATGAAAAATGCATTGCCCAGCCATATAAAAGAATGGGAGAAACAATATCAAGAATATAAGAAACAGGACATTTGATAAACTAGTAGCGGAAATAGTAACATAATCTTACCTCTCTGGCTTCAGGAGAGGCATCTTAACCAAAGAGCCAAAACGTTCATACAATTCACTTTCAAATTCTCTTCGACACTGAAATTAGTTTGTTGATGAACATTAATAGTTTGGTATATTCCACCAGGAGTTGAAACCGTTTTTCATTAAATGTACATACCTTGCCATCATAGAGGTTGTAAAACATTAGCAAAATATAGCCAGCATTTGGTGATGCTTTGTCTAGATTTCCCTTTTACAAAATGTGGAAAGAAATTAGAATGTATAAAGATGAGTATCAACAAACTTGTGTAAGAGTAAATATCGTGTACATACCGGATGATTGACCCGTTGGAGTACACGAAACATGAAAACAGCAAGAGCTTCAAGAGAGAATGGATTTGAATCGGTGCCTATTGATTAAAGGAACAAGAAGAAAACTTATGAAACTTATTCAAGAACAAGGCATGACCAGTCGTAAACAGCGATGTATGCAATAAAATGAATGGATTTGAATCGGTACCTATTGATCAAGGAACAAGAAGAAAACTTATGAAACTTATTCAAGAACAAGGCATGACCAGTCGTAAACAGAGATGTATGCAATAAAATTTGTAATGTCGGTCCAGAATTTTAACAATCCCCTAGCAGGATAAATGGAAGAGTGGATTTTCAGAATGCGAGCGCCTTCAGTGTATTTATCTGGGCCACTGAATCTGGTCTCGTGATTCGGGAACCCATTGTCCACGCTGGATTTTCACACAGTTGGTTTGTTGAATACGAGTAGCAAGCACTTACGCGGTGGCGTAGGGATGCAACACATGATGCGTTGTTTCCTTCCAAGGGACAGGGGCTGGCACTGGAAAGGGTGGTGATGCAAAGGAACTGGGCTGGCATGGAAGGCTCTACTGCCTGGCATGGGATGCTGGCCCTCTCCTATATTTCTGCCGATGCCCGCTCTCTCTCTCTCTCTCTCTAGACAGCGCTATAACTCCGACGATGAAAAAAATTGAGATTCTTCTTTGCGAGGAAAAGGTCTAGATCCATCATGGTCTGCCAGAGTTCATCCCAGCACATATGTGGTGCTGGGCTGCAACACCAGGAGTGAAGGCAGTAACAAACAATGGAGGTATGGAGGTCACAACTCTGTCGTCTTTGTCAACACAGACATCCAGCAATGAGGGAAGCGCTAAGGTCCGCTAATGGAGGTGGCCAGGAGAGCACGATTGCCGTGGAGATCACTTAGCGCCATCAGATCTGGCAGCGAAGACACCTACACTGCCAAGATCTCAGCCAGCATTAGTGTGGCTAGATCTGACCTTTAGTCCCATCAGTTCAGATTTGATTATTCGCGGTAGGGTAGATTCAACCAATTGTTTCTGTATATTACTATTCTCTTACCTGGTGTTCTAATCCGGACCATATCTTACCGAAGGGCTTATTCGGTTGAGGTGGATTTGGAGAGGATTGAGGGGGATTAAATCCCCTACAAGCCAAAATCCCTTCCAATCCCCCTGGGGAAGGGATTAACCGAATAAGCCTAATTGAGTTTTCCTAGGATTCAGGGGAAATATGATCATATTTGTGCCTTGCAAATCTTGGAGGTTAGTTTTGAGGATTTTGTCTAACCCTTTCAAGTCAGATCCGTAAATCTGGTGACGAACCAGTGCATGTGTTATTGAAATCTGGTTGGACTCCAATTCCTGATAATTATCTATTTGTTCATGTGTTAGGGCCTCTAAATCCAGAGTCACACACTGATTGCATGGATTCAAATGGAATCGACACGAATTGCAAATTGGTTCTCACTTAATTGAGTTACTGCTTCTAAATGGTGATGCTTTGTTCGTGTTAATGCGGCAATGGTTCATGTCGTGAGAAATGATAAAAGCAATTAGTGGTGATTTAGGCATAAAGTTTTGATACTCAAAATATCGATGTCTTGTGCGTTAACTGCAAATCATGACACTGTTAATTTAGATTAGTCAAGCCAATATTGCAGCGAGCTTTTTCTCCTTGAAAAAAGCAAGCAATGGTGATGTCAATTGCAAATCTTATAATCACGAACTATTCAAATTTTGAAGCAAGACCCATGCATGTGTGTCAGTGGGCATGCCCCGGCACAGAAACATGTTTAGCCGCATTGACTGCCGTGGCCCGTGGGCCAGGCCACCCTTTCCACGGATGAAATAGGTCATCAAGTAATCGATCTGCCCTACCTATACTGCTGGTGAATACATCGACATAGCCGATCCCAATGCACCAGTGCGGCCATGATCAAGCTATCAGGTGCTCGTCCAGCAAAACGAGTTATAGGGAATATAAGCCCCTATTGTGGTAAGTCAATAAGAGGCCTCACTCAGACTATAAATGAAGTCATGGGGTCCACATGATTTCTAGATTGATTTGAGTGTTGTGTGTCACATTTCTATCACAATTCAAACAGATGCAGAAGTTCCCAGAGAAATGCAATTTGATGTTTCTCTTTTGAGTTTCTTGCGAAGTGAAGAACGTAAACTTGAGACAATAGAAAGATAAATAATGAAGCATAAGTTACCTTCAGAATCAGGAATAACAGGAACAGCAGCAGCCTTTGTCGTCCCACACATATCCTCAATCTGGAATAAATGATTTATCAGTTCAGTTCTTCCTATATTGTCAGAACCAATTTTCAAGGGGAAACAAAGTAAGGAAACAGTAATCTTGCCTGCCGCCAGACTTCCTCATTTGGGGCATTTTTGTCAGCGAGGGTTATTCTAAATGGTTTCTTTTTTCGCTCATCAGCAACCTTTTGCCAGTATTTTCCTGTAAGGGTGGACAATTAACAAAATGGTCAAAATAAATAATGTATTAATTTGGCCGAAATATAGCACCTAAAACAGCAAGAAAATTCTGAAGCATAGGTAGCGACACAAAATTTGTGGCAATCTGAAAAACACTTGACACTGATATACTGATAAATCTCTACTGCTACAATGCGGTAGTTTTGAAATTGGATTTACCACACTTCTTGCGTTTTCGCG
Organism: Hordeum pubiflorum; assembly: GCA_000582825.1. Lineage (NCBI taxonomy): Eukaryota > Viridiplantae > Streptophyta > Magnoliopsida > Poales > Poaceae > Hordeum > Hordeum pubiflorum. The sequence goes on along the minus strand of CBMN011743529.1, from coordinate 8,737 downwards.
CCAACACAACATTGGCAGTCCATTTCTCTTGCTTTCTTTTTTCAGCTATCTACCAGGCATACAGACGCGTAATCGAACAGCTAAGAACTGCCGGATTCGCTCCCTGTTCTGGCATCCTAGGGGCATGCACATGCCAAACTCTGTGTACAATAATAAACAAAACAAAATTCAAACTACATCGGCCTCCCATGCGAGGGGAGTCAAGAATATTCCTGCCACCTCATAATATGCATGTGCGGCACCGGCACAGCAACATGACTGTGTGTTCTACCCCTCTCTGTATGTAAATAATACTAGCTCTGAACATGTTTCTTGGTCTGAAAGTGCTCCGAAGATGTAAACTGGGCATAATGTTCTCTCTCTAATTAACGCTGGCTAAAGTGGTCTACTGTCCATGGAAAAATTATTTCTTGCAAAAGCATAGCTTATCAGCTGCTATTTAGAGAATAGTGAATAATATCTTTGTCAGAGCAAGGCACGCACCAATAATCAATTGGAGAGGGCACAGCCATGATGATCTACTTATGCTACCACTAGAAAACTGCAACAATTGAACGCATCCACACTCCAGTTTGTAGAAGATCTAAGAACAAGTTGGGCCCGATGAACATCACTAGAAAATGTTGCCAAATGTTCCATACCTTTAGTACGATCTCCCATCAAGCTGTGAAGAGGACGATTATCACCAAGGCCACCAGGCGTGCTTAATATTTGCTCACATAAAGCAGACTTCGCACAACCAGGTATACCTGAAAGAAGAATAAACATGACAAAAGAAGATAATGAGCAATAGTAATTAGTAAGCGAGGAATGTTTGGCAGCAGATATATTTTATCAAAAACTGTTTCAGGTATGAACCAAGTGTTGTATGACTTTATGTGGTACGTTGATAATAGAGATAAGAGGTAATATACAAACACGGAACAGATAATAGCAAGATAAGATGTATGTAAATAAAAAACAATTGCAAGTGGAACTATTTTTTATGAAGAATGTAATAAAATGGTAGGCACAACATGCCATTACTGAAGAAAACAAGGTTTGTCTGGCATTGAGGCATACTGACACCAACCTTAGGGCCTATTTGGTCTGGCTTAAGCATATGCTCATTCGATTTATAAGCTTAATCCAAGCAGCCAAAGCCCAAAGAACAAGTAGTTTTTATGCTTACGGCTAATATTATGAACATCACCATCCACTGACAGCTGCTAGTACCCACTTCTATCGCTAACTAATCTGCTTTATCTGGTTTACAAGCTATCAAGTTCGATAACTGACCTAAGCCAAAGCTACGCCAAATAGGGTTCCTGCATCTTATGAATGCTCAAGCATGTTCAAAAATTCATAACCAACAATCTGTGTCGTTCTTTTTTGTCTTTCTTGAGCAGTGGTATACATTCTCAGTATCCTGATTATTAAAATCACCGAGTACAATTCAAAATCAAGAACTTAAGTCTCAGAATCTGGTATCAGAAATCAAATTTACCAGGAAAGAAGACAATAAGGCCCTCAGTTTTCGAAACAACATCCAGGGATGTCGACGTAGGACTAGAAGGAGCTGTCCCACGTTCTGGCTGAAGGTCACCCTCTTCATCTCTCTGTGCATCAAGTATGGCCAAGAAATTTTCTGTTTGAACCAAATCACCAGCAGCCCCTATCAAACCCTGGTTTGCAGGACTACGCTTAGCATATTGTTCAAGGAAAGGTTCTGCTTCGCTAAGATATGTTGAGGATGGCAGCTGCTTATTTTCGTACTTTCTTCTGATGTATACAGCCCTGCAATGGGTAACCAGTTTTAATTAACACAAACATTTGTAAGAAACTAAGGATACATGCTATGAAGAGAGAATTTAGCAATATACCATTCGTCCAACATTTTGGTAAGCTCTTTCTGCTTACTTGCTGATGTTCCCCAAATCTTCATTTGCCTACACACATTCAGGAACATTAATATCAGGGGAAGCACTGTTTGTATTGAATACAAAAGCAGCAAGACCATGTAAGTAGTCACAGGTGACAACTCAGCTACAGCAAATCAAGCATGAAATCATCACTTGCCGAAGGAAAATTCTCGAGTTTCACACAGTTATAGGCATCTGTGTGTCCCTGCCTTATAGGTATTGACATTCGGTGTTATATATATACCAAATAGGTAGAAGGATGGGGGATGTGTTACAACTGTTTTCTGAAATTACATAAAATATGAACACGAAACTAAACCAGCAATGATAAGGTTCAAAAAAATAGTTAATTGTCTCAATTGGCATTGATTTCTTATCAATTGTTCAAAGAGAAGCAGAGGAAAGCTGAAGCTTGAAAATTACTCCCTCCGTCCCAAAGTAAGTGCCGTTGATCTAGTATAAAATTTGTACTAACTTAGTACTAAATCTACGACACTTATTTTGGGACGGAGGGAGTAGATAAGATTGGCCTACATGGCATACCTCAGGTAATAAGTTCTATACGCAGATGGGCCATCTTTGAAGAGGATGGACAGGCCATTTCGAATTAAAAATGTCCTTATCTGTCAGGTAGAAATACAAGAAAATTGTTAGAAGATACATATTCAGCAAAGTTAAACCTATACAGTTGTAGACCTCTCCCATGTGCAAGAATAAAAAATCTACTAAAGGAAAGGGAGTCCATAAGAGAAATGTCAAGAGGGAGATCCGCTGGAAGTAACAGGAATGCACAACCATAAGCATATTAGTACCATTGCAAAACTTAATTACCAAACTCAAGATGGAAGTAACCAATCCAAAGTAAACAGCATAGTATTCATATCTCAAGAAGTTGACCAAGCCAAGTAACAAAGGTACCTTATAGGTCAGGAATTTTAGTTTAACCATCAAATTTGAATCCTCATCTGCCAGACCATCCTTACTTGACAAACTTGAATCCAAAGCACCATTGATATTTTTCAGTAAAGTGTTGCTGTCTTTGGCAAGTTCAGCAGCCTTCTTATTATTCGCCTTGAACAGGTTTACATCAACGAAGAAACCTAACCATGAAATGTAGATCAGTCAAAGGCACATCAGTGCATGTATTAATTGCAAGAACTAAAAATTGATTGTCATGAGAGGCTAGAGTTTTATATAACAAAAGGTTCGTCTTACCTCTGTACAGTGGCCACAACTCTTGATTTTTCCTATAAAGGAAAATGCAGGATTCATTAGACCTATATAAATCTCAAAAAGAGAAGAATAAAGAAAATACTTCCATAAGCTAATGAGATACTCTCCCTCCATTTCATATTACAAGGCATAACTTAGTCAGGCATGGGAATTAAATAAGCCATTAATAATATAGGAAAATGACCATGGTGGCCATGAAGTCATTGTCTATGGAAGGAGAGAACAATTAGTATGAGTATTTAACCATAAAAGTGAAGGGAGATGAGAGATGAACTGTGGCAAAAGCGAGGAAATAATCATTACTTCCAAATGCAGGCCTTATATATTTAAGAAGGGTGCAAAATTAAACTTTATAGTTTGATGAAATGGAGTCATACACAAGGATGATTTCACAAGCTTACCTCATCTCTTGCTGATAGCGTCTAAAAACAGAATCACTGTACACATGGATAACCATCTTGTAACACAAGTTATCATTTGAAAGAGAATCAACCTTTTGATAATTCCAGGAAAATTTGAAAGATGCAGGGAAATTTCTCCGCTTCATCAGACCAATCATCTCCTGTAACAGTCCAAAACAGGAAGAAGTGAATTGCATATAACAAGCTATTTGCTTTCTGGTGTTGCAGTTATCATGCATTTAAAATGGAAGTATCTCTATTAAAGTCAAGAACAATCTATTGTTGGACAAGAACCAATAAAATATGCTAACCTGCAATTTCTTAGTTGCATAGTCCATGGGATGTGCTTGCAAAAAATGAGTGACAACTGATTTATCAGCATTTCGAGACTGAGCCTCAAGACCACTGTTTCCAAACCAATCACTGTGGTCCGGACACATTGAAGATCCAACATTTTCAATAAGTGCTTTAATTTGCTGTCAGGTATAAGTAGAAGTTATAGCAAGGTAGAACCAATACAAAGTCAAGACAAATCATGAAGGAGAGGAGAATACCACTTCACAACATTAAATATTACCTGCTTCTCATCTGACCTATTAGCAGCACATATTTCTCGTAAACTTGGTCCTAAATCAGAGTCGCCTGCATATAATAGTAACTCTGTGAATCAGTAGACGTAAGTGTTTACAGCTTCACAGATCAGAAGCCTCAAACAATCTCAGAACATGATCGAATGCATCAGAAAATCTTTGTTAGGATAGATGCACATTGTACTGACATTAAGGTTCCCAGATCTGTGACACCCCTTTCCAAGAGTGAATGTTTCTTCTTTTTTGTTAGTTTGAACTTGAATCACCTATGATAAATTGATAGGTTGAACTTAAAACCACACAAACGTTCATACTCCATACTTTCATGTTTGCTGAATTGATTCTTTTGTATTCACTTGAGAAGAATTGATCGGTTGTGATCAACCTCTGTGATCTACAGGTCCAACAATGATATATCAATTGCTAATGATTACAAAATAGTTATTCATGTAATGTGTAGGCATTTTTTTCGGAAAAAGGCAAATCTCTGTATCTGTATCGGACTATCGGTCAATATGTATTTGACTATAAGCATTGGTGTTGCAGAGTTTAGCTCAGAGTCGGAAGCAGAAAGTGACTGGTTAGATTAGCACTCCTATATGGTATAAAAACTACAAATACAATAAAACCAAAAAAAGGTAGCCTGGTTTTCGTTGGATGAGAGGAAGTCTTATTAGGTGACTTCAAAAATTAAAGAAACTTAATATTGAGATGAAAGCTTGGTCAATGTCGTCTATAAATAAACTGAAACCTTCCTAAATAACTCATCCATTCACTCAAACAACAAGATAACTTCATTATAGTGGCTTACCTCCATCTAACGAAGGTTTTGGAAAGTTCCTCAAAACTTCTTCCATCTGAACTGAACTTTCACGATTGACAATACGGGCAACCAGACCTTCAAGAATCTCACCCTGCACCATTACATGATCCTTTGACCCTAGAACAAATAGTTAGTACTTTGATGGTGGGGAGAGATAAAAATATACCAGCCCAGTTTAGAGCAGCAGTAAAGACTAGAGAGTCTCAAGAAAAAAAATCTTTCAAGATAGTCATACCTGGCACAGATATATCAGCTATTTCATCAAGGGCTTTGCATACAGGTGTGGCAGTACCCTCTTCACACAAAGCGTCGTAGGCAGCAAAGAATGAAGTGGCGGATTTCCTAATGGAGATGTAAACAGAAAGCATAATAATGTTATGAGCGGACCCAGCGCCAAATAAATATACTGGACGATTGCAAAACATGGGATGCCACAATTAAGAAGTGGATTGGAGGTCTTCTCTCCTCTGTACAGTGCGACTACATGAGGTGCCATTATTAAATTAATTAATTGTACCAAGTCTTTTGCCCTCCCTTTTAGTCATATTAAATGGGCAATGCACAAGTATATCATGTCAAACGCCTTATTTGTACTGTGAGTGTGCATATGTGAGCGTCTGCGTTTGTAACTTTGTACTGTGCTTCTAAAAGTATATTGTGTCAAACAAGGCAGCCAAACACTATAGGCAGAGAACTTTCCACACATGAAGTTATCAGATGGGCACCTCGTGGAAAATAGCCAGATATGGTTTGTTGGTAGGCGCCATTTCCGACAAAATGAAATCACCTCTGGGGTAGAATAGAACTGAGGCTTGCCATGGCCCAATTCTGTCACAGCTGTAATCACAGCTGCACAAAAGCCAAAATATAATTGATATAACATCATACCAAAGGAGATTATCAATAATGTGGAAGTTGATGAACTGGAACAAATGCAGCAAGTGACTTCATACTTCAGAAGGAAAGTGTAAGAATAATGCATTATTTACAGCTTGAATACATTATCAGAATGAAATAATGGCGAACAAAGCATACACTGAACAGTGAACACTTTAGTCAGGAGAAAAATAGGCATACCATAATCATCCTTTGGCCTTTGCCCATGGTCTCCTAATACAGCTGTGACAAGTTCCATCGAAATGCATATTCGGTTTTTCTAGAAGCACAAAACAGGGGCAGAATCAGAAACTTTAAGAGAACTGCTGAGAAAAAAAGGCAAAAAGGATAAAGTAAGGATGCTTGATTGTGTTTAATTCCAACAAACTAGCTCCAACAGTCAACTACCTAGGTGTGTTATAATTAAATTGGTAGGTATTAGATTTTATATTTGCTTATGTGAGTTTGTACAAATTAGGAAAGATGTCAAATTGAAGAGATGTGCTGAAAAAAATCAAAGTGCAAAAATACATATAAAATAATAATAATACTTACCCTAGTTGCACTCATACTATATGCTAAAGAATTGACAGGAACATGGAAAACAAAAGTCAACAATTGAAATTCTTGACAAAAGCTGCAATGGGTGTGGAATACCTCAAGAAAATCATTGAATTCCGCTTGCATTTTAGGAGCTTTGCTGCCCCAAGCTTCACGAAACAAGCGACCCAGGACAAAAACGCCCACAGCAGTGAAGCTACAAGCAGAATTTATTCCTTCAGTCAGAACCATAGTTTTAAATAGCCCGCTATAGCCTTGCTATAGCCTTTTCAGTAGGGTGACGCTAAATAGTCTCATGTACAAATAGGACGCTATAGCCCGCTAAAGCCCGCTATAGCTCCGCTATAGCCTATTTGGAGGCCTGCCGCTATTTGTCATAGCCCGCTATTTAAAACATTGGTCAGAACACAAGTAGCTCAAGAAATAGTGCAGAAAAAAGAGCAGTGCGTACATATTTCCAAAGCTGTTCTTGGCATATGCACCACCTCGGTGACCAGCATACATGAATAGGGATCCTGAATGTTTGAGCGTAACCTGAGGAAAACAAAATATCTTAGCAGGGTAAACACTTCTTATTAGGCAGCAGGCTACGAACAAACAGAATTATACTATAGTTTTAGTTCCCAAAATGCAATTAATTAGAAGGAAATGACGAATTAGATATACCTCAATGGTAGCTAATCCCTGCGACACAATCTCAATCATCCGAGTTCTTGTCTGCAATCACACAGGTGGGGTCACAGTGAAAATTCTAGAGTTAATATTCCATTTACTAAATGGGAATAAGAGACCCTAAATGAGCCAGAACCCACTATTACTAAAATATCTCCTGTATAGTTAGTTAATTAACATAATCTCATCAAGAACATAATACGTTTACATTAATCAAATCCATCAAGGTCTATACAGCTACATTGCAGATTGCAGACATCATGTTCAAGCATCCACTGGCCGAAAGTACAGTGGAGTGCATGGATTACTCAGCAAAAATAAAAACTCATATTGTCACGAATGCGACAGAAACCTAGCAAAGTAAGCAATACTGATTTAAAAAGTTGGAAACTAGGCTCCTTTTACTCTTTTAACATTGCGGTAGATTCTGGTAATTCCATTGAACCGCTTTTAGATATTCGTATATTTTGTGTGTTGTGTTCCAAATCATACAAGGAAGGACAATCACTGGAAAACTCAATTTATCTATTGATCTCATTTACTAAAAGGACTAATAGACTTCCAACACGCTCTTTTCCCAACCAACTTAAACAGATCAACCGTAAACTGAGACCAAGTGTAGCAGGACAATTAAGGTGGCCTGTCTTATATAACCATTATAAAGTATGGCTATTGGAAAGAGCGGAACAAGGTCACAAATCATGATATTCAAGGTCTCTACAGCTGCAATGCACACTGCCGACATCATTCTCAAACATCCAATTGGCTGAAAGTACAGTGGAGTGCATGGATTACTCTAAAAATACTCTGTTTCGGCACAGTGGAATAGAAACCTAGAAAAAAATGAGCAATACAAATTTAGAAAGTTAGAAACTAGGCTCATTTTACTCTTTTAGAGTTACAGTAGATTATGAAGTTCCATTGAACCACTTTAGATAGTGGTGTGTTTCATTTATTGTGTTCCAAAACCATATATGAGAACAATCAGCGGAAAACAGAATTTATGTATTAATCAGATTCACTAAACAGAGCAATAGACTTCTCACGAGTTCTTCTCCAAACCAAGTTATAAACAAGCACATCACATCAAACGCAAACTGAGCCCAAGCGTACCAGGAATATTACGGTGGGCAGTCCCTTCAACTGCTTAACAGAAGTTGGGTAAATGAATGGCTACAGGAAACTGTGGAACTAAGTCACTACTCGTAATGTGGAACACCGAGCAGTTGCCCGACGGTTACTCGGTAGACACTTCTGTGACAAGGTCATCGAAGCAACGAGCAATTCAACAAACACCTAGATGCTGCTGAGGGGGGGACCGAACCAAGCACGCACCTCCTGATCAGATTTCTCGTTCTCGAACTTGGGGTAGAAGGTGGCCCTGATCTGCGCCTCGACGAAGGTGTTGTTGTCCACCGAGAACTCCGCGGCCCCCTTGATCAGCCTGGAGAGCTTGTCGCTCGCGCCGCCCTGCTCGGCGGCGGCGACCGCGGAGGACGAGGACGGGGACGCCGAGGTCGCGTAGCCCGTGGGCACCCACGCCTGCGCCGCCCCCGCCGCGCTCGGCGCGAGGGCCATCCTCTCGACGGCCGCGGACGAGGGGGCGGGGGCGGGGGCGGGGGCGGCCTTCGGCTTCCATCTCTGCTGCGCCTGCTTGCCCTGCGGGGGACACGGTTAGGG
>CBMN011743528.1:0-21286 GCA_000582825.1 Hordeum pubiflorum | reverse complement strand
CACGTTTGTCTTCAATACTCCAAAACCAGTAAGGGTGGCACTAGATGCACTTACACATCCGAATCCTAAACCCTGAAAATTGGATGCTAATATGTTATAAACTCTATCGTGCCAGAAGTTATAAGGTACTACATTTTGAACACCAACACACCATTTTCAATCATTTTTCTAACCCGCCAAACGTTTTTTGTGACATGAAACATTATCTGTGACACTATGAATCATCCCAGAAAACGGACATGCCTAGTGACACCCAAAAGCGTCATGGAATTTCAGGCCAAAACGTCGCCAAAGTTGTCGAGGGCGCTGCCCCGGGAGGAAAAGACCTCATGACGGTGAACCGTCGCAGAAAATGATTTTAGGTGACGTTTCCTGTTTCGTCACCAAGGTTTTTGTCTAGAGCAAAATTGTGTATTGTCAACATAGTTGATGCCACCATGGCCGATGAATATAGGCCATACATCAACTCAATATTGTATCATCCTGTAGCAACGCACGTGTATTTAGCTAGTATATTATTTTAAAAAAATACTGTAGATAGAGATATGTTAGTTAAATGCACAATATAGTAGTCACAAATACTGATTGGATAAACTAGATTATCATAATCCATCGCAATGCCAAACACAGCCAAAGAAACTACAAAATTGTGGCACACCACGATTGTTTTGCAACAAACATTTGGCCACACATTGTGCTACAAACCAAACATACTCTAAGGGCATCTCCAACGCTGACCCGCAAATTTACTCTGGTACCCTTCCACGGATAGAGGGGACCAGTCCGCTGACATGTATGCCGGAGCAGGCCATCCAAGACTGCCCGCATACATTTCATGTCGGGTTTCAACTTAGCGGACGAAATTCATGCAAACCGATCGATTCACAAAGTTCAGAAAGAAAATAGCATAGAACATCCATACATAGCATGCAAGTACAACAATGTCCCAAATTTGATGTCCAACAAGTTTTTCAACGGATCATGTCATCCCACACATATTGTACCTTCAACTTCATCCAACAAGGACATAAATGGTTGGTCCTCTGTCCTCTGGTACATCACGGCAACGTGTACGGGCTACACAATGTGAATAGAAACATTGAATGAATGATGATTCGGTCAATAAGTTGAGGAAGAAGAAGCAAAACTTACGATCTCATCCTCTGCCGCGTGCAATGGCCACCTTGTCTCCAGCCGATCAACTATGCGACAAAACTTGGTGGCGATGGTCTAGATGGCATACCATCGATTCAATAATGACCTCACATTGCGATCATGGATGATGTGTATGTCGTAGGGCGCAATGTGCTTTCGTTCGTGAAACAATTCATGCACTTGCTGCTAGAAGTCCCCCTCCCCCCTCCGCTCATGCCTACGAAATCTATGGATACGACCAACCATGCATCGCACAACAACTCATCCTCCATGGTCGAGTATCCCGCCATCTTCTTACTCTGTAAAAATGACTTGTCGTCCGAAAATAGGCTCAATGGCATTTGACCGAACACCTGCTGGGCGTGGTGGCCACCATGGAGGTTGTCCACAGGATGTCACAGTGTACCTGGGTACAAACGGCTCCAGGGTGGACATCGCTGCCATAAAAGGCGGACAGGCATGTCGGTGCTAGTTGCAAACGTCCGGCAATGCATGTGTGGCGGCTAGAGAGGTACATCGGTGGCAGCGGAGGTGGAGGGTGCGGATGCAAGTCAAGGGAGAGAAGTGACAGAGTGGAAGAATATGGGACCGGGAGGGCGAGTTTAGTGTGCTTGGGGCGTCGGAGTCCAACGTGGCTGTGTTCGAACTCCCGCAACCCCACCCACCCCCACTTTGTTTCCACTTTAAGGGAGAAAGTGTGTTCGGATTGTTGAGTGGACTGATACATGCCCGTGTTGGATGGCTTCCGCAGTCTGGACCGCGTGGTCGGGACAAATGCGGGCGGTTTGAGGGTCGGCATTGGAGATTCCCTAAGACACAAACACAATGCTTTGGAGACAGGCTTGATCACATGGTGACGCAATGATTTTTCATGGAAATCAAATTTCTATGATTTTTTCATGGGATTTGCTGCAAATTTGTTGGGGTCAGGCTGTCAGGTCCAACATGATGGACGCTCGGACAGTCTCATACCCGCCACAGATTTGGGTTGCATATAAGGGGTGTCGGTCAGCTCAAACGTTTGAGGACGCTTTGAGGCGCCCATCTGGATCGCCTTTTTTTGACCGGGACGTCTGCCCGATTGTAGATGCCCTAAGATCGCATAATGTCAGTTCATTTCATTCAACTTTGTGTATTTGTACATAAATACAATTATCTACGAGTTTAAAAAAATGAAATATATTTAGGTCTTGTCCATTTGTACTAAATTTTATCCATGACGACCCATTGGTTCTTTATGTTGTACGGTATATCCATACCTACTAATAAAGCAAGGTGATATTCTTGGTTTCGTCCCGTGATGGTGACTTTTTATGTTTAAAATATATATGCGGGGTGGTACTAATCGGGGAACCACCTAGCGTGCATTGAACGATTTTTCATCCGCTTTGATCGTATGTACGTAGTTCCATTCTTGGGCCTTCTGGCCTGCTAAACACATGGAGGGGAATCGAACCCAGTACCTCCTCTGCGATAACCAACACAGACAGACATGTTTGATGCGTAATAGTCCCACCTCACCTTTGTAAATATAGTCAGATCGGTTAATATACCAGCCATCTCGAATATTAACAAACCGACAATAACAGAGGCGACCTAATTAAGTACCGAAGGGAAGAAAGCGAACAAGAATTAACGCATCAAAGGTAGGGAACAAAGGAACAACTGGCCCAGATTTAGGAGAGAAGGAAAGGAAGGAACGGGAGGATATGCTTGCTCAACGACGCCGTTCCTTGATTGAGGAAGAGGAGGAGGCGAGCCATGCGGGAGGGGAACTCAGGAGGAGGGTGGCGACGGGTTTGGGCGCTCAGGCGCGCGCGAGCTGTTTGGGGTTTGGGGCGCAAGCAACTACACGAATGGATAAGCTTTGCAGTGGGTGGCTCGCGTGAACCACACGTGATGGTTGTACGTGGCAGCCGCTGAACGGCAGATTTTAAAATCCTTTTCCAAATAAAAATGCATGCTCTATTTTCTTTTGGATTGTGAGGTAGATGTGGTTAGCTCTTTTAGCATTTACAACATCAAACTTCGATCCCAAACGTCTGCAGACGACGTTCGATTTGAGCCTCTATTTTGTGCATACATACAATCATTTTTCTCTTTTATTTCAAATTCTCCCGCCAATTGCATGTGATTGATATGATGGACAGAGAGAAAAATATGATTCGTTATGGACCACATTCTAGGTGGAGGGCCCCTCGGACATGCCCGTACATCCCCAATTTTGGATATGGCGATTGCGGACTTCTGGTCATATGGGGGCATGGTGAAGGGTCCAATTGGATGGCTTTTTCCTTCTCTCTTATTTCCGGACAGTGGCCGGGCTATCTTCCCGAACGTATGGGAGGATTTTGGGTGGTCTGATTATAGATGCCCTTATTAAACTGGGTTGTGAGCTATATGACGCAGGTACCAGACACTATCAAAGATAGCATGCTTACTGAGTTAGGTATGTATGATATTTATTTTCTTTTGTTGCAACTTGCAACGCACAGGCATTTGTGCTAATTTTTAACAATGTGTAGTACTACCGTGTTTTAAACAGAATTTATTTGGCCTGCACTATAGGGCGTCACTTGATCCTTCGGAAAATAAAAGGGACTCCAAGCAAATGATCCTTTTTTGTGATCGTCGTGAGCTCGAGCCGGCCAGTAGATTTTAACGGATAGACCAACCTCGTCCTGACGCTTGGGGCATGGCATGATTCTCGACAGTCACGTGCAACCCGCAGTGAAATTCACACAATCAATAGTTTGTCACATGGATCATTGATGGATTGGACCGCTTGAATTTGATTAGTACTACCTCCTTCTCAAAATAAGTGTCTCAACCTTAATATAACTTTGTATTAAAGTTAGTCTAAAGTTGAGAAACTTATTTTGAGACGGAGGGAGTATTTGCTAATCCATCACTATCGGCAGTGCTGAACTACTGAGTGACTATGTTGATTAGCAATTATGGATGGAGTCGGATGAGTTGCTCTTGCCTACTCAAAACAAGCGGAGAAACGGATGGAGTCGGATTTGAGAGGGAAACCGGGGGGGCTTTTATTAGGCGCCTTCAGCGCCCACAACTTGAGCTGGCACTCACTCACGCCCCTAGCGGGCTGTGGCCCAGCAGAGGTCGGTCGCTCGCTCGGCCGCTCGCTAAGCAGCCAAGGTTTTGTTTTGTTTTGTTCTTTGTGTTGTTGATCTGGTAGGACAAAATGGCCCGGTTTCTCTAATTCTTATGAAATAAAATTATGAAATCAAAAAAGGTTTACATCTTCTTTTTTAAGTTCATCCATTTGAAAAAAGTTTATCTATTTAAAAAAATCATTGATTTTTGGAAAAAGTTTATCAAATTTTAAAAAACGTTCATCTATTTTGCAAAAAGTTCATCGAATTCAAAAAAAGTTTTTCGAATTTGGAAAAAATACATCAATTTTAAAAGAATCCATCAAATTTGAAACACAAACTCATCTAATTTGAAAAAAAGTTCATCAATTCTGAAAAGAGGTCATCGATTTTTTTTTAAAGTTCACCAGTTTTGAAAAAAGTTCATCGGTCTCGAAGAAAAGTTCACCGACTTTGAAAAAAAAATCACGAATTTGAAGAAAATTTCACGCATTTAGCAAAAAGAAAAGGAAAGAAAAAAACCTGAACAAAACCATTCTGAGAAAAAAGAAAAAAGTTTCATGAACTGAAGAGGATATAAGAGGAAAAATGAGGGACTTGGCACAATCGATCGATCGGCCTAGTGATTTCTTCGCTATTCTCTAAACTGAGAGTCGCTAGCTCAAACTTCGTTGTCGCACCCATTTTTTAAAGGTTAAACGGGCTGGCCCAGCTCGCAGGAGGGTGGAGGGGTCCTTCAGACGCCCATTTGCAGACTTGCCTATAACGGGCGCCTGAAACACCATATAGGATATGCCTAGGAAACCAGCCCCAGAACAAACTCCAACATGTGGTAGAAAATTGGGCCAAAAAGACCCAGTTTAGCAAAGAAAAAGCCCTTAAACTCCTCTCATTTACAGGTTATTTTTCGTTATACGCTTCATACATGGCGTACGCTACACCGAATAGGCAAGTCATTTTCTGTTGTACGCATACATGGTATACCATGTAGTAAAATTGTTTATAAGTGACACTTAAAGGAGCCAAATAGGATAAACCAGCCCCTGAACAAACCCCAACACGTGGCAGAAAATTTGGGCCAAAAGGGCCCAGTTTAGCAAAAAAACTCTTGAATGGCAAAAACTACTATCCTTTGCGGGTTACGCTTCGTATGTGGTCTACGCTATGCCGAACGGAGTATCAATAATTGTTCAAGATGGTGCGTTGCGGTTCGAGCGGATGGGCGGCAGAGAGATTGTTCCCCAAAATGAGTAGCAACATAATCTACTGATCGCTCCACTACCTCATTCAACATAGGCATAGTGTTGGTCCTATATGATTTATTGTTGTCGAATTTTTTTCTTTTTCCTTTCTTCAACTGTTGGGTGTTTAGTTGTGTACATCTTAGCTATTCAAATGCCGTGTGTTGCTCATTATGATTTGTATCAACTTGATGCTACATAGTGAGATAATAAAAATGCCTTTTATTAAAAAAATGCAGGAGCTTGCTCATTTGTAATTTTGTATACCAAGACTGTATACAGAACAAGAAAAATGAAAACCGAGTAAAACCCATGCCAGGAAAAGCCGCCCAAAAAATCGGTGTGAACCTGTGGAAAAAAACCCTACATGGTCCGCCCATTTTCCACGTAGTGCTGGGAGGAGTGTGCACCATGTAGTAAAACTGTCCATAAGTGACACTTTTTTTTAGTCTAATCTATAAGTGACACTTTTTTTTTAGGCAAATCTATAAGTGACACTTAAAGCGCCTAATAGGATCTGGGTGGAAAACCAGCCCAGAACAAATCCCAGCACGTCGTAGAAAAATTGGGCCGAAAAGGCCCAGTTTAGCTAAAAAAAACTTAAATGGCAAAAAGTACTCTTCTTTATAGGTTACGTTTCGTACGTGGTCTATGCTACATCGAACAGAGTATCAACAATTGTTCAAAATGGTGGGTTGCGGTCGGAGCAGGTGGGCAGAGAGATTGTTACCCAACATGAGTAGTGACATAATCTCTGGATCGCTTCATTACCTCATCCGACATAGGCATAGTGTTGGTCCTGTATAATTTTACTGTTGTCGATATATCATTTTTTTTTCTTTCTTAGACTGTTGGATGTTTGGTTGTGTGCATCTTAGCTATTCAAATGTCGGGTGTTGCTCATTATGATTTGTATCAACTTGATGCTATACCGTGAGATAATAAAAACGCCTTTTATAAAAAACAATGCAGGAGCTTGCTCATTTGTAATTTTGTATACCAAGACTGTCAGGCCGACAGGTCTCTACAGCTTGCAAAACTACGTACTTGCTGCTCCGTTTGCAACGACTTGTAGTATTCTGCATCCAGCTTTCAGTTTGTTGTTTCAGTAGCAAGTTGTAAGGTGTATTTATGTGAATGTCTGTATTAGTATGTTGTTGCTGCTCCGTTTGCGCAGTGGACGTCAGACCCTGTTCCTGCCAGTAGTATTTGTCTTTCAGCTATCAGTTGCTGCTAAATGCCGATCTATCGTCAAACCAGCAGGTTGCCGCTAGCGATAAAAGTGCATCCTGTGAGGCTTAGCCTGACGAGTGACCAGTCGAGTGTTTGTTACTGCATACTATAGTAACTACATGTACAGTACAGAGAGCAGTTGTGCCCCCGCACCCATTGTCTGTCTGTATACGCCATCTTAGATAAACTGCAACGAAGTAATACTACTAATGTACAGTAGTGCTGTATCAATCAATCAGATTAGCAATGCTGCTGCGGTGACCAGGACATACTTGCGTACGTATAAAGCAGACACCTGCCGAATGCGGTTGTATAAAGAAGAGAAGGTGGACCGGCGCCAAGACAATCTGAGCGTAGATTAGATTTCCTGCAAATGGATTCTGCAGCGGTGCAATAAAAGAACAGGACGAGTGCAAAAATCGATGAAGATTGGGCGAGAATGTACACGAAGCTGACCGTAGCGAACACGACAGTAAGGAAAAGCCGGACGTTTTTTTCTGCGACGTGTAGCCACATACTCCTCCTACGTGTTAGCGCACCTCTGCGACAGCGCAGTACGCTTGGCGTAGGGTGCAGTGCCGGAGCGGTGATTGTTTCTGAGCAAGGGCATGTGGATTCAGGGCCTCTTAATTGGCCTGTGCACAAAATGTAGTACGTACTTACCGGTTACCTGAAAATCACATCACGCAGAAGTAGGAGAGAGAGCTGAAAATGTGGGCATCGACCACCCATTGTCCTAGGGGAGGGGTCACGGCTGATCAAGTCACCGACCGAGCGGGGCAACCTATTTTGGAAGCCAACCAAGCCATGGATGCACGGCCATGAGCGGCAGGGCGGAGATGGATGGATGAATGATTGGACAAGGAAGGAGCACGGGAGAAGAGAATCGGAGATGGCGACGGCGTCCGCATGCGGCAGGCAGCGGTTGCGGCCCGGCCGATGCGCGGACAAAGCGCGACCCTTCCGTTCCGCCCGTGACCGTCGCCCATGTGACCCGGGGCATGTGCGCGCCAGTCCGCGCGCTCGTCTTCTACCGCGCCCTTCCCCTGTATGTGTCGCGCGGCTGTTCATGGCCACACGTTGATTCGGTGGGCGGGCTTCGTCGCCACCAGCTTCACCTTCACCTTCACCTTCACCTTCACGTACGTACACAGCTCAAAACCGTTGCCACGAGCACGAGCACGGGGTACGTACGGGTCAGGAACGAACTAGCCCCCGCCTCGGCTAGATGCTAGCTCGTCCCGTCAGTGATCGATCACATGTCTGCCTTTGGTTTTGGCAACCGATCGAAAGGTGGGCAAATACGCATAACTGCACTGCGTGCACAGGCACAGCCATGGCATGGCAGAGACGCATCAACCTTCCGCAGGTTAAAAACAAAAGAGCAGGGATCTGGGATGACTCCTCTATAGATTAAACGTACGGACAACTATGTCTATTATCCAACACGGGCGCAAAACCGCCGAGGATGCCGGGTAAAGCACACAAGTAGCATTCTGGGTAAATAAATGACTAAATTCTGGAAAGCAAGTGAGCTGTTAGGTTTGCCTGAGATGACATTTTTGCTTACTTATTACTTTCCTCATTGTTTCTTAGAGCTGTAAACATAACAAAAACATGATACATGTGAGCGTTCAGCATGATTAGTAATTCATGTAGGAGCAACTCTAGCGGAGTCCTCCAATCAGCATAATGACCATTGATATGGCGATTTTGTCAAAAAAGGATACTTTAGCAGTCAATTAAGAGCTTGGCGGAAAATATGTCTATTGACAAGTGGGTCTCATGATATGGAGGCAGCCAATATGAAGGGCGCACCACCTCGGCAACCTCCATAATGCATATGGATTTTGGATTAGCTGCCAAACTGGACATACTCGCGCTCTAATTGCACGTGATCTCTTGGACCACTGGGAAGCACTATACTATATATAAAGGACAATGGCCGTTTTGTTTCCCCACAAAATCTGATGCCGAAATTATTCCTCCCCGCTCGTGAATGAACTGTATGCTTCATTCCTGTTTCAGTAAATCGGTGTCAAAGACGATGCAGAGCAAATGACATAGATGTGATTACAGCGGTCGATTGACAAAGAGAGAATAAGATGTGGTTCAATTTCTCAAGCGACCGCTGTAAAAAAACTGCAAAGTACTCCCTTCGTTCACAAATATAAGATGTTTTCAATAGTTTAATATGGACTGCATACGATATGAAATGAGTGAACAAAGATACTAAAAAACATTACAACGTCTTAATATTTGTGAACGGAGGAAATATTGATTATGACGAGGAACATAAGCAACAAGAAGACATCACTACCATAATACCATTCCCTGTGCAGCTACAAGACCTTTGCATGCACGTGAGTTGGGGCCCCATTTCCCGCATTCATTTTCATCTAATCTTGAGAGGGAGGCGCAAACATGGCCAGCCTGAACATGAAGCTTGTTATTTAAAGAGAACCCTCTGTCTTTCCCTCCTCACAAGCAATCCACACCTCTTGTGTATGTTGCCTATCTATCTACTTCCCAAGCACGTACAAACACTCTCCACACAGCTAGCTAACAGGTACAACAGACACAAGGATGAAGCTCAGAGTAAAAGGCTTGGGCCTCCTGCTTCTCCTTGTCTTGCTCGCTCTATGCTCCACCATTGATGTCTGCGACGCAAGTAGAGGCAAGCATTGGAGACCAAGGAGCTCACCAAGCTCCGCCTCTCTGCTCAAGAAGAAAGGGAAGGCAAAGAAGGGCAGCTCCCATCGGCAGCACGGGGGCAACCGGCGAAGCCCGCCACCAGGCCCCCCTGGTGTTGGCAAAGGATACCCAACCCCCAATGTACCTGTAACTCCGAGCCAGAGCCCGAAGCCGAGCCCTGCCAAGAGCAATGGACATACAAGTCCACCACAGCCTCCATCTCCAAGCTGTGGAAAGGGCAGACAGCCACCGGCGCAGCCACCACCTGCGCCTGTGGCCTCACCGGGCGCGGTATTTAACGTGGTTGATTTCGGAGCCAAGGGTGATGGAGTTTCAGACGATACAAAGGTCGGTCAACATCGCTGCCCCTTGAATTGCTGTTTTTTATCCAGAGAGGAAAATCGCTAACTTGTGTAGCATATGCATTCCCCAACTCAGAAATCCTCACTGGCAATTCCACTTTAGCATTGCGCATTTCTTTTTGTAGTCCATAACAGGCTCCGTGTTGATCAGTCAAGGAAAACTAGGCATGGGCTTTCCCGGATTAGAATTCCGTTGTTTGTATATTTGGGTTGGGGTGGCACTTCAGGTAGTGTGAAGATTTGGAGTTTTTGCCAGACATCACGGCATGATCCACGATCATCTGACTACCCTCGCATGATTTCCAGTGCAGAGCCGCAGGACGCAGGAAATTGTCACTAGTGACATAGCTTTCTGTAGTCAGTATTTGCATGACCGGAAATTTTATTTGTCTTTTTGGATTCTTCTGTTGTTCACATGTCCATACTTCAAGCTGGTACGGATTTTATTTTATTTTTCCCTTTCTGAGGAATCACGGTCTCCTGGTGAAGAAAGTGGGCATCAAGTCAGGGTTAACAAGCAACTAAAAAATAATCAGGGTTCACAAGAAAAATATCGATATTTTTTCAAATATTGTTTGCACGCGAGAAACATAGCGATGGCAAAAATTCGGATGAGCCAACTATACCTTTTTTTAGTGTTATATAGTTCTGGAAAACCAGTTCTTTAAATTGTATCTTAAAAAATTAAAAAGATTGAAATGTTTTATGTAGAGGCATACTTGAAATCCAAAATACATAACAGAAAACAAGATCCAATGGTAGTTAAATTCATGGAAACTGGGAGATGCATTGCAAGTTCCCAAAAAATAAGCTTCGATCAACATTCAACAGTGTATTTGGGCTTCTTTTCAGCAAAAAGAAATTCTCATTTTCTGGGTACAGTTTTGGATAGTTTTCATTCCGACAAAACCATAGGGGCACAGTGGAACTATATACCATGATTAGCTTCGGGATCTGAGCTCTAAGTGTGTTTTGCCGCTGGGTTCATTTTATGGTACTAGAGTCTAGTCTTTTGAGAACAAACCTCTAATAAATTACTGTGCATGCAGGCTTTTCAATCAGCGTGGGCTGCTGCGTGCAAGCAGGGAGCGTCTACAGTTCTTGTACCATCAGAACTAGAGTTCCTTGTTGGGCCAATCTCGTTTTCTGGGCCTTACTGCAAACCAAACATTCTTTTCCAGGTAACTCTGCACCCAATGCAAAATATATCCTCCCTCCGTTCCATGATTCTTGTCGTGATTTTAGTTCAAATGTGAATTAAAACTATGACATGAATTATCGAAAGGAGGGAGTACGTGAAAAATCTTTCCTCGTTACCTGCATTGAACAACACAACTCCTTATTCTAGAGAAGCACTAGATTTTTACAGCACCTGCAAGTCCACCTTATTTCTAGAGATAAAAGTGTGTATGTTAGTATAGATACACCATCCTATGTGCTCTTATATACGCAGGGGAAATGATCTCTTGATGTTATGAGCATGTAAAAGATTCCAATGCTACATTCGATATGTCAAAATAATTTGAAGTGTTTTCATGTTGAACACATGATAATTTAAATTGTATCTATGTCTAAGATCATGCCGCAGCAGGTTTCAAGTGGCGGATATTTGAAAATAAAATGGAACAAATTTTTCATGTGTAAAAAGAGAAACAAACTTCAATCTGGCAAAGGTGAAACACAAAAACATAATGGGGTTAAATGATGTGCTAATTTTGTAGCTGGAAGGAACGATCTTAGCCCCAACAAATGATAAAGCATGGGGTTCTGGCTTGCTTCAATGGCTTGAATTCACCAAACTAAGTGGATTATCAATTCAAGGCAGTGGCACCATAAATGGTAGGGGGCAACAGTGGTGGACCTACTCAGACCCAAATGACGATGAGGATGACGACACAGTAAGACCCGACCATCTAGTATTACTAGATCACTCAATTCAAAAGTTGGTCTATTAATCACTAACCTTGGATACATTCCACCAGTACAATCAGGAGCTTCAAAGGATGCCCCAGGTTAAACCTACGGTAAGATCACTATCTTTAGTGCACATTCCGTACTGTATACCAAAACAAACCTCTGACGGTTTTGATTCCATACTCTGATGCAGGCATTGAGGTTCTATGGTTCTTCAAATGTCGTAGTGGCTGGCATCACAATTGTCAACAGCTCACAGTGCCATCTCAAGTTTGACAACTGTCAAGGGGTGCTGGTCCACGACCTGACAATATCCTCCCCTGAGAACAGTCTCAACACCGACGGAATACACCTGCAGAACTCCAAAGATGTCAGCATTCATCATACCAACTTGGCTTGCGGTAACTCCCCTTTTTGTTTTGCCAATCTAGCATGCATTCATATTATGTTCAGCAATTTTGTTTTGCCAACACGTGTCCACGTGAAACATATCTTTAACAAGAATTTGAGAACACAAGACAATTTATATATTCCAACAAACTATAATATAAGGCATATGATCAACTGAAAGCATGTCCCTCTGTTCTGCAAGCTCTGCAGTGCAGCGGACAGTTCCAGACTTAGAGGGTACACTGGAAAAAGGCGGCGAATCATATCGAAGCATCTTTTGCAGTTACACACAAATAGTACAATAAGTATATAGCACAGATCACATGACATCTTTTGTCTTGTTCGATGCAGGTGACGATTGCATCTCCATCCAGACAGGATGTAGCAACATATACATACACAATGTGAATTGTGGACCAGGCCATGGAATCAGCATTGGTGGACTAGGCCGGGACAACACAAAAGCATGCGTCTCTAATGTTACAGTAAGAGATGTCAACATGTTCAGAACAATGACTGGTGTCAGAATCAAGACCTGGCAGGTAAGATCAATAATTAAAGAAAGAGCATGCAGAATAAACTCATAATACCTACTGAGCTAAGCCAATTGAATTCTCCTTGCAGGGTGGTATAGGGTTGGTTCAAGACATAAGGTTCTCAAACATACAGGTCTCCGAAGTTCAAACACCTATTATGATAGACCAGTTCTATTGCGATAAAAGAACCTGCACAAATCAAACATCAGCAGTGGCAGTATCAGGCGTTCAGTATGAGAACATCAGAGGGACATTTACAATAAAGCCTCTCCATTTTGCATGCAGTGACAGCTCACCTTGTTCAGGGATCACACTTACTGGAGTACAACTTAAACCCGTGCAAATAGCCCACTACCACCTATACAATCCATTCTGTTGGCAAGCTTTTGGGGAACTCTTCACTCCAACCATCCCTCCCATAGCTTGTCTGCAGATTGGAAAACCTGCTGGGAACAACTTGCAGTCATACCATGACATATGCTGAAACACAGATAGTACCCTCATCCATTAGTTGGTGCTTATCCATGAGTGGTCGTTGTGATGCTTCCGACCCTTTGCACCATTGCTTCGTCATGTGCATATATACACAGTTAATTTATGTTTTGTTATCACGGCAAGTATGTCATGTTTGTGGTAAAGCAAACATAGATATTTTCATATGATATGGCCAGGCAGACAGATTATGTATGTGAGCTGAAAATATAGAGCATATTATTCTATGCTGATACAAAGTATAAGTATTAAAAAAATATTACAGCACTTTTGCATGAACCTTAGATGGCATAGAAGTGGCCATTTGTTAACTACATTATAATGAATCACTCATAAGCATTTTTACCATCTTTCTAGCATTATAACTTGACGAGAATCAGCTATCTTTGAACAGGGGAACAATCAATAAGCTATAATGGAAGATACGTAGATTGGTGCAACACTTACTGAACCTTACAATGTGATCTTACTTCTAGGTGGACAGACAACATGTTAATGCATAAGCATTTTTATCCTTTTTCTAGCATTATTATAACTTCTAATCTTAATTGCCTGTCATTTCCATGCACACGGAACAAGAGTGAGCTAAGGCATTAACTTTTACATAGTTTGCCCGTACAGGTTATATTCCCATCTCTAAATTATCACGACCAACACTAACTAAATTGAGTGCTGCTATCAAGAATCAAAATGACAATACTTAAATACCAACACTATTCACTGATACAACATCTATTTTGGAATGGATGTCATTGTCTACATTAACCACAATTATTAACTATAACAAATTATTACTACCTCTGTTTCTAAATATAAGACGTTTTGGCAGTTTAAACAGAGGGTGTATTAAAAGTAGAGTTTTGTATGAAGATTACATCAAACCATATTATTAGGGAATTTCATCATACATAGATAGCACACATGTAAACTCAATGTAAGTCGATTGATAAACATGAAAATGTACCACAGCCACCATTCTCATTGAGATATTGCTACCAATGTGCTTTCAAGCAACAGTTTTCCCAATAACACCTACTGTATCTATGTTGATCAACCAGCTTGTGGAGAAGTTTCATGTTTGCATGGAATTCGTTGCACCAGATTTGCCACCACGGAAATATTAGGACTTCTTAGTGCTTTGTTAGATATAAATATTGCTATGCTAGAAACAAACATAACGGCAAAAAGACATGGGGCCATACAGCCACGTTGTATAAAGATATACTAGCATATGATGTGTTCTCAAGTATAATACATGCTGGCCAATGCAAGAGATGCACCAACGTGACTGTACATTATCCAGTTAAAGGCTATGAACTTGCCATTGTATAAAATAACACATTCATGGCTCAATTATTTGTTTGTTACAACTAAGGCCAGGATGTAATCTTTGCTTTGTACTTTATACATTTTGAGAAAAGAAGAGGTCAACACAATCTCGTGGAAAGAGAGAAAGTACAGCATATCCCCAATATCATAGCATGCAAACAAAAAAAACTATTCAGATATTCATTGTTGTAAATAATACATTCATAAATAGTGAAATTTCTTTTATACTTTCATTAATGTTGTACATAACTAGACATAGCAAAACTGCCAAAACTAGAATGGCAGCAGTGTATGCACTAACAAACAGTTCCACAAACACTTGAATTTGTAGCTCGGCTTGATGATCCACTTGGAAAGTTTGCATAACCTGTTTGTACAGTAGCAGACAAAGATTTCAGAATTGCTTAATAGAACATGAAAAGTCACACGAACAAGACAGGTTTAAGATGAAGACTGACGCAATCATCTTGAAAAACTAACGACATCCTTTGCCCCTCTGTAGTTTGCTATAGTTTCAGGGCTTGCTTGTCCTGTTATTTCCTCGTATTTGTCCTCCAAACTCTGTTGGAAATGAGAAAGTTTGACTAGACATAAGCAAAGTTACAAAACGAGATATGGCATAACAAAACATAAAAACACGCGCACAGGCTTCAAGAAATATTTATGACATGTTATTCAGCAAATATACCAAACCTTGACAAACCAAAAACTAAAAGTCATGTAACTCCAGCCAAAAAAGCATTAAAAAAAACTCCAACCAAGAAAGACTTAACACATTTACAAAAAAAGGATCATATCTTCATCATGAACAACCCTGTTGATAACAACAAACAAATTAGTGCTTCTATGCTCTCCAAAAGAAAAGCAAATTTGGAGGGACACCAGTGTCTTATTTGCAGCACGCCACTATTCCAATAATTATAACACTGCTAGCTTTTGAGAGAGCATGTAAGCACAAGAACTAATATCAAATGATATTCCCAGTGTAATTTCCCTACTTCGGATTTACATTTACTAACCTTCAGCTGCTCATTTATGCTCTCAACAACATCCATAGCCATTCTGTCAAAGAAAAGGATTCCCTGCAAATCCACAAGTTGATGGTGAGTGGTCACATGAATATAGTGTTGAATGTGTTTACACACCAATATAAGCCCTTCATTACGAAAATTGAGGTGTCCTTAGAACCAATTTGTTTGTTGGATCAAAAGTAACATGGACAGTGAAGTAAAGAGAAACAGAGTTGATTTAGTTGGCCATTGAATATTTGAATATGTCATTCACATAAACGAACTCAAGTGGAAGATTTAATTCAAAACTCTTGCATAAATACATGACAAAATTAAGTTTGATCATGGTTAAGCCCATACCTGTAAATGATCAAACTCATGCTGGAAAACTCTTGCAGATAGTTCTGATAATTTAACTTTGATCTTTGCCCCACTAGCATCTTGAGCATCAATTTTAACAGTGTCTGGCCTCTGCATGAGAACAGTGGAGAAAGATAATTGCAAATGCCATAATCCCATAAATTAGTAAAATCCCACCTTTTTCACAAGCACACAAATACTAAATATAAAACAGTACCAAATAATAGGATCAACAAAGGTGGATATTAGTTGCATTCCCTAACTGATCTACTCCCGTTCATTTGTTAGATTTCTGATACTTTGTCTTATATATGAACACTTAGTGGGACGCGGAGTATCTACCCGCACGCTCATACGCTCCTGGATGAACAGTAAATTCGAAAAAAAAAACAGTTCAGAAAATTCTGAATTTTTTTGGCAAACTTTAAGGAATGTTGGAGCGCTTGCAAAGTTTCATCATGAAATCACATTCGTGGAAGTTGTGGCAAAAAGAAAAATCGATGCTCTGAAAATGGTACTTTCGAACGCATTTTGGAGCTTTGATTATTTATTTATTATGCCACGACTTCCAGCAATGTGATTTCATGATGAAACTTTGCAAGCACTTCGAACATTCCTTAAAGTTTGCCACAGAAAAAAAACAGAATTTATTGGATTTTTTTTCTCTTTTTTCTCTTGTATTTACTGTTCATATCAGGAGCATTTGAGCTCGAGCTGAGAAAGGTACTTTCGCACTTAGTAACATAATATATATAGTAATGCTAATAGGGGACCGTTAGGGATCAGACTACTGATCCTAGCTTCCTATCAGACCAGTGTTGAGCCGTTGGATGGAAGCCTGTATACCCATTGGATCAGCAGGGTGGCCTCTGTGCACAGCCCACATTTAGTGCGCAGTTTCCAAAATTAATACCTGATGGAGCTAATTACGTGGTTTTGCTAATAACTTCTCCCGTTATTTAGGAAACCAATTCAACGTTTTCCATATATTTAGTAAACTAAATCCGGATAGTAAGGAGAGTAATGACTGTTGAAAATTGGCATTCTACGAGACATAGTTTGCAGCCTTACATGCAAACTTTGTTTCCATTGTTGAAATTTTCGTTTCCATTGTTATTCAATTTTGCTTCGGAAGGCACTGCTTCGATATGGGGGTTTTCCACAATAATTTGTGTTTCAATCATTTGAGGAATTAGCTTCCATGTTTAATGATGTTTGCTTTGACAAAAGCATCAGTGTGGAAAAAGGAAAAAAAATATTGTTGCATGGATGGAAGCATTTTTGTTTACCGATGGAAGCACCATTTTTAGGAAACAATCCCTGATAATTTTTTCCAATAATCTCGGCTATTCTTACTTCTATTGGCGCAACATCTAATTATGGGCCATGCAGTATGCTTCCATATGTGAAAAACTGAGTACGTAATTCCTTTACTACATAGAAAAGAATATATTTGTTTCCACCAACAGTGCTTCCAAAGAGGAAAATAATCTGCTTCCAAAGAAAATAGGGTTGCTTCCGAAGTTGCAAATACTTGCTCAGATCTACATTGCCTCCAAAAGAGAATAAATTTTGACATCGAAGAGAACATTGTTGATTTTTTTTCTTCCAATGAAATAATGCTCCCAACACAAATGGTGATTGCGTCTTATGATATCAGAATTTGCTTCTATGTACAAGAATGGTCACGGGGCTATCTTCTTCTCGGCACAATGTCACCATGGTCCATGGTGATGCTGATTCCACATGCGCGAGGGACACACCGGGCAGACCATGGAAGCACCCACACCGGCACGACCCATGATTAAACATAGGGCCGTCGTGTTGGCAGCGTCGGCATGGAAACGGCGGCCACAAGCAGCAAACACGATGTGGAGGATGAAAATGCATTAGGGGCTCCCCATGGGGTTCGCTTCACCATTGGTGAAGAGTACCATGGAAGATGGTCGTGGGCGAGGCAGCATGCCGAGGAAGATGGAGAGAGCTGTGGGGCGGCCGTGGAGACCTTGCGAGCCTGTCGTCCTCCGGCGTTCGATTCGTTGCTCCGGCGGCTACCACTCGCAGAGTGCCTCCTCCTAGCCGCCACGGTATGAGGGGACAAGACGATCTCGTCGTTGCCGAGGCTTCCGGCGCTATGAGATCGGATCGGCTTATGGGGAGTTGCCGGTGCTATGCATTTGGCGAGACCAACCCAGTCGAGGAGATCGGGAGTAGCAGGTTAGGGTTTGGTGACCATGGATGGGGATATGTGGCTGTAAGGAAGGATATATATAGGACAAGCACGTGATGTTGGATGGGATCAACGGTCCAGCATGCGTCTGGTGATTTCCTCCCATCAGTATACTGATGGAAAGTGACGGGGATATTACCCCGTGACAAATCCACGACAGAAAGCGTTTCCCTAATAAGTATAGTATGGTGAAAGTTAACAAGCTTTAAACTCTAAATCTCATGTACTCAGATTTTTCAGTCAGCAATTTGAACTTGTGAAAACATAATCTATTTGCAGTAATGCAGGTCACACTTGCTTTAAAGTAAATGCAAACTGAAATTATATTTAGAGTGTTGATACAGGTTTAATTTCAGATGGCTACGTGGCTGATTAATATCACTAATATTTCCAGGTGATTATAAAAATGAAAAAAGTAACTTTTTAACCCTGAAGTTGCAGAAGTTCACTTTTGAACCTTGAACTCTTGAATCAGTTCACCCATGGCCCTATCCCAAGTGGTTTTGCGTAGACTGAGATGACACATGGCAGATATGTGGATCACTTTACTCTTGCCTTGTCAGCAACTTAATTAAAACATAAAAAAATCAACAAATCAGTAAAACTAATATTTTTACAAAAATTGAACTATTTAGGAAATTCGCGGAGAAGTTTTTTTGGAATGACTATTGAGTCTTTTTTCAGTTTGACTAAAAAAAATTGGCACTTGGGTTTTTTAAAACTGACACTAAAAAAAGTTTAGCAACATGTCATGTGGGAACTACTGAATCTGCTTTTTTTCCACTAAAAAAAAAGAGAATCTGCTTTTTTCGATTGACTTTCTACCATTTGCGAATTGCTTGGAAGTTACAGATCTTTCCAAAAAAAACTGATTATTATTATTATCATTATTATTTCATTTTACTGTCTGAATTATGTAATTCTTACTTTTTTCACTTAAGTTGCTGACATGGCAAGATGATGGCCCATGTTGTTTCAGTCAGCACAAAACAGCTTGAGAGAGCCAGGGGGTAAAGTAAACTGATTAAAGAGTTCAAGGTTCAAGTTTGAAAAATGAACTCCCGGCTCCTACAATAGTTCAGGGTTGTAAACTGGATTTTTTCTATAACAATATACAGAATTTGAAATTACGAAACACATAACAAATGAGACAAATACTAAATCTAACACATGAAAGATGTATAGTTCTTGCTATCAAACAAGAACACAACTGGTATTGGTGTCGAGACTAGCTGCGTGCTTTTCCACAGAAGTTATTTTTGTTACATATCTTCTATATCCAAATAGTTAGCCCCCACCAATTTATTTCTCTCAACATGCACACATGCCACCTCAGCATGCAAACATGTATGAAAAAGGCCCAGTATCAGCATACAAACATGCATGAGAAAAGACTCAACTCAATAACTAAATACAGTAACTCATATGTATTTTAAGTTTAGTTCTTATATTACAAATTTCAATTTCCTATTCGAAAAGAACTATATCCAATCAAAATATATAGTTATTTCAAATTTTAGTTATATTCTTAATTTAAAATTGCATTACATGCAACTAAATCTAATTAAAATGTATTTCAATCAATTCTTGCAGCAACGCGTGGGATATCATCTACTGTATTTATCAGTTAAATGTTTATGCCACCATAGCACCTGGGTTTTGTGCAAATGCTGGAAAGTTATCTCAAAAAATATATAATTGACTCAACCATATGTCCTCCGTAGAATGGATGGCAACTGGTAATTCCTAGTAACTCAAGAGGTGAACAGACACCGCCAACAACTTAGATCTTTATGAGAGCAAAGATAAAGGTTATTCTCACCAGCACATTGGCATATATCCCAGGGAACGACAAGCACCCTTCTTCATAGACTGACAATCGCTTCGAGAACTTGTACACTACTGGGTTGACAAGGACAATTTCCTCTCCTTCCCCTTTGACCCCAGCTGGGTTGAATACCATGAGTTGCACGTTCACTCCAACTTGTGGTGCCGAGAGACCAATGCCATCAGTCCTGTAGCATGAAACCAGGTCAATCCTTTCTGAAAACAGCGGAGAGGCCTATGAGGTTATGATTGGATATTTGCCCCCACTAGAATGTGACTAAGGCATTTCAGGTCCACCATAATTAAACGAGTAATATGACATATAGCCCAGATAAAAAAAAAATAGCAGTACCACTATGTGCACTCATGCACAACTACTTGACCATTTCAGGACCCAGATAGCCTCATGAGTATAAATGACACCTCAATTCGCTAACTTGACAAGAGTAAAATACTAGAGAATGTAGGAGATGTGCACACATGTGCGTCTCTTGTCTATTGATTGATAGTGTCAAGGTCCCCGACCACCTAGAGCAACTCTCGGGATGTATGGGAAGTCAGTGTATACAGGAAGAGGCAAAACTCATAGCACTATGTGGAATTCCACAAACCAGTAGTGCTCAAATTAAGTATACCGTGCATATTTAGTAAAGAAAGTGGCACGGCAACCTCATGTGCATTTCATCAAACAGCTCGGGTGCACAAAGCAGAGGCAAGGTAAAAGGCACATGGCTCTACGTTCAGACTCACTTGTACATGACATCGAACATCTCGTCCGCGAGGGAGCGAAGGTTGTCGTCGAAGGTGTTGATGCGCTTGTTGCGTGCGCGCAGGACGGGGTCGGGGTACTCCACTACCTTGAGCGGCGGCTCGAACCGCAGGTCTGCAGCTACACCGTGCAATATCAACAACTTAGTAAGACAATTAGAGATAGAAGCTACAAAAGGAGTATCGAAGAGTTCCTGGAAGCGGCTGCTAACCTGTGGCAAAGTCGTCATCCTCATTGGGCGGGGCGGCGGCCGTGGCGGAGCCGAACCCGCGGCGCGTGCGGGCGGCGAGAGGCGTAACCGGGCCGGTGCGTCGTAGGGGCAAGGTCCTGGGGTGGGTAGCGAGGAGGGGGCGAGAGGAGAAGGATGCGAAGGCGCGGAAGCTGGGGCAGAGGCGAAGGTGGAAGCGCGCGGTCGCCATGGCAGTGGCGTGTCCCTTCTCGTGGCTTGGTTCGATTTTTTTTCCCCGTTGGAGAGTGGTGTGCGGGCACCACAAGGTCGACGTCTGTAGCCCGTGCAGGTAATTGCCCGTGTATTTGCAACGGGGTACAAATATTTTACTCCCGGCAAATCAGTCGGTCACCAGCCGTTCGTTACATCCTCCGAGAGCCGTTGGATCGAGCCAACGCA
>CBMN011743527.1:0-16520 GCA_000582825.1 Hordeum pubiflorum | reverse complement strand
CCGGCGGCGTGGCGGCATGGTGGTTCGGCGGCGGCGGGGCGAGCAAGGCGCGGGAAGAGCGGCGGCAGAGCGGCGGACGGGCGCGTGGCGGGGTGGGAAATTGCTGGAGAGCGCTCCGCGGGCGACGAATTTTATAGAACGCGCCGGACGCGATGCGTCAAAACTAGCGCGGGGGGCGTTTTTTCGCGCGCGCGCGAACTTTTTCCGTACCCGCTGGAACGCGTGAAACCGTTCGGCGCACGCTAAAACACGCTTTTACCCCGCACGGGCGATTTTTACATCCGCTGTTGGAGATGCTCCAAGTTACCCCACTATGGCCAGCCTTCTACCCTACCCTCCTACAAGCAGCAGTAACTCGGTCTTGAATACCGCAGATCCACGCCGGTACGCGTCCCTCTCTCACCCTCCGCCTCTTTAGAACCACCCTCACCCACACTCACGCTCACACCCACACCCACACCACCGGCCGCGTCTTCTGTCAACCGAAAGCAGCAGAGCACCCCCACGCTCCATCTACATCTACCCGGCGCGTACCAGCAGTGCCGATCGAACTAGCGCTTACGTGACTGATGCACCACCAGATGGCCGTCGCGGTGTGGGCGCTGCTGGTGCTCGCGGCGTCGTCGCGGTGCGCGGGGCAGGCGCTGGTGCCGGGCGTGATGATCTTCGGGGACTCGGTGGTGGACGCCGGCAACAACAACCGGCTGGCCACGCTGGTGCGCGCCGACTTCCCGCCCTACGGCCGCGACTTCCCGGCCACCCACGCTCCCACCGGCCGCTTCTGCAACGGCAAGCTCGCCACCGACTACACCGGTACTACTTACGCACGCGCATTCATTCAGCCCGGCATTTTCGTTCAGTTTTGCTCATCACCTTGGATGATTCTTCAATGGACCATTAATCTGCGAGCATGACAAAATTAATGGCGTGGCGAACTGTTTGGCAGTGGAGAACCTGGGGCTGAGCTCGTACCCGCCGGCGTACCTGAGCGAGGAGGCGCAGAGCGACAACAAGACCCTGCTCCACGGCGCCAACTTCGCCTCCGGCGCCGCCGGCTACCTCGACGCCACCGCCGCGCTCTACGTACGTCGTCGCACTAACTCATGGAGCATGTAGTTAAATTTATTAATGTATGCACACGGACGCACGGTGGCATGCACGGACGGGCGCATGAATGAATGAACGATGCATGTATGCATGGATGCAGGGCGCGATCTCGCTGGGGCGGCAGCTGGACTACTTCAAGGAGTACCAGTCGAAGGTGGCGGCGGTGGCCGGCGAGAAGCGCGCGGCGGCGCTGACGTCCGGGTCCATCTACGTGGTGAGCGCCGGGACGAGCGACTACGTGCAGAACTACTACGTCAACGCCATGCTCGCCGCCGCCTACACCCCCGACCAGTTCTCCGACGCGCTCATGCAGCCATTCACGGCCTTCGTCGAGGTAACCACCTTCCCCTACTACTACTAATCAGCACCGCCACTAATAACCAAGTGCCGCCATGCATCGAAAGTCAGTTTAACCAACTCAGTCGCTGACACGAAGACACGAAGAAGTAGCTCCAAGCGTATAGTACGTACTTTCTTCTTAACTACTAGAAGTAGTACGAGTACGTAGTGATGTTTATTTGGTACTACTCTCCTAAACTTGAGTTGATACAGTGCTGAGGTTAGTGCAAACCAATAACTTGCAATTGCACTGTCGTTATAGATTTCTTCGGCTTAAAGTTCCTTGGTTGCACTACATCGTCCAAGTGGCTAGGGCCAATTTAGTTGTACTAGCATTTTTTTTTTCATGGCTCGGAAACTTTTTTCTAATGTAAAATTCTCCTGCATTGTTTTTATTTCGGCCGAGGAAAACCGTAGTGCATATCTTTAGGCCAGGATATACTCCATTGGTCTTTCGAGGTAAGAGCTTGCTTTCTTACCGCATTTGCCATGTGGTGTAGAAACTTGCATTTCGAGCGAGCAGACAGGCAATTGAATAACTTGCAGGGGAGTGGCTAAATGGATCATCGAAGGTCACTACTATTTCTGAAGAACACAGTAGCTATGGGTACGATAGATAGGACCGCAGAGGGATTCAATGGCCTCGGTATTTAACTCCGCTGCCCAACCAACATCAACATGGGCTGCTCGCTTCTGACGAGCAGCGTGAGCATTTTTACTCCTCACCATAACAAATTTCGACAGTGGGTAGGAGTGGCGAAATTTCCTTGTTCGATCGGCGGTAATTATTCCGCTGCGTTGCACCTGTCCGATCATATCCTGCAGACCTCCTTTACTCGCACGCACATGCAATGGCCGTGCATGCCGCGGCGGCCGTTCTCGCGTGCCGCGTCCACGGTCAATGCCCGCCCGCCATTACTTTTCAACAGCGGATCGGCCGGCCCTGCTCCGACCTCTTCATCAAGACGCCGCTGACACCGGTCAGCTGGCAGGCAAAATCCATCCATCCATCGACGTGTAAACGTCGGATGCGTTGCCCATTGTGTTTGTATACCGCTGATGCTTAACTTTGTAGTAAACCAGTGTCAACTAGTATGGACCGGAGGAGGGAGTAGTAAAATTCAACCCATTAGGCTACTCATGGTGGGGGTGTATGATACTACGATACGGTATCTATCTATGTTACTATATCCCCCTCTCTCTTCTTTTTAATTATCTGTCACATCAGCATGTTTACTATTCAAAGTACATGATACCACCTAAGTTACCCCCACCGTGTCCAGCCTTATCGCGAAAAGAAACATGAAGCGGCTAGAGCTCGATCACTTCGTATTTAGTGCTGGTACAAACACATGCTGTGGTAAGTGATAGGTGATTGATTGACATCCATGCATGCATGGACGGTGGTTGCATGCATGCAGAGGCTGTACGGGCTGGGCGCCCGGCGGATCGGGGTGACGTCGCTGCCGCCCATGGGGTGCCTCCCGGCGTCCGTGACCCTCTTCGGCGGGGGCGGCGGGGGCTGCGTGGAGCGGCTCAACAACGACTCCCTGACCTTCAACGCCAAGCTGCAGGCGGCGTCGGACGCGGCCAAGAAGCGGCACTCGGACCTCAAGCTCGTCGTCTTCGACATCTACAACCCGCTCCTCAACCTCGTCGCCGACCCCACCACCGCCGGTACGTGCGCACGGCGCTCCTCCATGGTTCCATTGCTAGCCAAATGGAGGAGGTGATGAATCTTTGATGTAAATGGATAATGAACTGATGAACTCATGGCAGGGTTCTTCGAGTCTCGGCGTGCGTGCTGCGGGACTGGGACGATCGAGACGTCGGTGCTGTGCCACCAGGGCGCGCCGGGGACGTGCGCCAACGCCACGGGATACGTCTTCTGGGACGGCTTCCACCCCACCGACGCCGCCAACAAGGTGATCGCCGACGCGCTGCTCCTCCAGGGCCTCCAGCTCATCTCCTAGCTAGCTGCTCAATCCTTCCTCATCGCCGGTCCAATGACTCATGCCATGACTGACACTGCATCAACCGTCTTGTGCATGTAGTATCTGTGGACTGTCTGTCTGTTTACCTCCTAGCTTTTCTTGTTTGTGATCTCTACTACTACTAGATCATCTCTCCTGCTGTTTTGTTTGCTTTCAACTACTATTAAGGTACTGTTTCCTTGCTTTGTGTGATGTGAATGTGATCCGTAATGTAACAGAGCGGCACTGAAACTAGGCTTTTGCTAATTTTAGTTATCCCTGTGGCATTTATCAATAAAAATGTTGAAATAAGGCGTCAAGAAAGAAGATGTTCAAAGATGGCACACAGCATAACAAGGGACATGAACTGTTGGTAAACCAGAGATAATTGCATCTATAGTCCTCGTAGTCGCTAGCGACGTCCAACTTGGTCCTGGAACTTGCAAAGTGCTTCAATGCGGTCCCGGTACATGAAAATACGTGGTCAATACAGTCCCCGAGGTTGAAACGCCAGTTCTGGCTCTACACGTCGCATATGTGTATTTCGTAGTATGCCGCGTCAGCCTGGGACCCGCTCATCGGGATGAACCCACCCATCAGCTCGAAGCGATGTGTATTTGGCACTTGCCCCCCTGCCTCTGTGTCTTCTCGGTCCCTCTCCTCTTCTTCCCCAACCCGAAACAGAGGGAAACCCCAGCGGCGAGTGGGTGCGGCGGCGGATGATCGGCGGTCCGCAGGCCTTTGTTCGTAGTTCGTGCGGTGGCTGAAGCAACTTGGACGGCCGCTTAACGGAGGCCATTGAGTTGGGCGGTGATACAGGGCCCTCGACGGCGGCCCGACGGCGAGGCGGCTCCGACGTAAGGTACGTAGCGTTATAGTGTGAATAGGTCAATTTGATGCGGATTTGGGGCAAAAAATGTTTCCTTGTGATTACGCCGTTTTGCCCAAGCTATGGAGGAAAAGAAAAGAAAAACAGAAGAGGCAAAAAGACTGAGAGCAAAAGAGAAAAGGAGGATTGCTGAAGAGAAGAAGAGACCATGTAAGACTGCATATGATGTAGAGAAGTCAATGTTTCTTATAAATCAAACTGATGAGTTGGAAAGAAGGAAATTATTTCTACAAACACAGGAGGCATCAAGACAAGAAGCTTGGGAGCAGCAGAGAAATCAGCAGGAAGAAACAAGGATTGAGGCAGGTTTGCAGGAGAAAAACCATAGGGAGGCACAGCAAGCAAGAGAAGCAATGGTTGAGGAAGAGAGGATGATTGCATGTCAGTCCAAACCAACACAAATGAAGAGAAGTGCACCAAGTTCAACTAACAACAACAAAGGACTTAAAAAACCTAGAAAAGTTAACATGTTTGATGAACTAAGACAGGAAAAGTGACATGTTTGTGAAACTGGAGGAAAATAGATGTTTTATTTTGTGTTCTGCTTATGATCCGATGTAGAACATGTTAATGAACATGTTCTGTTCATGATCATGCTCCAAATCATGTAATATGTAGTTGTGAGATACTCCAGATAGTGTAATATGTTATTGCTACTAGATCTAAAACTTTTAGTATGCAATGTAGTAGATACTCCAGATTATGTATGCAATGTAGTTGTCGGATGAGCTAAAGTACACGGTGATGAGTTGCTGCAATGCATTCTTATTCTCACAACCAACACATACTCTCATTTGATAATAATGAACTCATAGTAAGCTTCTCATTTCATTTGAACATACTAGGAGATCATCTCAACCATACATAGATAGTCTGACAATTACTGAATATTACATACCAAGTTCACAAAAAAGGCACTAAATATAACAAGTTCAGAAACATAGATAGTGGTTCACAAACTACATTTCAGACATAGATGGTTCAGACTCGTTTACAGCTCCATAATCATAGATGGCGCCATCGATTTTGCCAAGCACATTGGTGAATTAGTGCTTGCGCGTCAGGTCCTCCCCTTCGTTGGGCAGCCATTCATCCGGCAGGTCTTCAACGAACAACGGACCACGATCAGTCACGTCCTTCATGTGACAGATCACATGATACACCAGCGTCTTCTTCTTCTTCTTCAGCGACGAAGGACCGTACGACGACGCCATTTCACGCGCGACAAACTCTTCAAGCGACTCTGGAGGAGGATCTGTGCACAACGCTAGCTTAGGCTCGGGTATCTCCACGTCCACCACCTTGCCAACTTTGGATGGGTCACGGAGCCACGCCATTACCTCGAGCTCGCGTCGGTTCTTCGGCGGTATGATCTCTATCAGCTCACCGCCCAAGTCCTTGAGCAGTCCTTTCACTGATTGCGGTGACCATGCCTGATCGGGAAGGCCTTCAAAACTGAGTTTCGACTTGTACGCCAGAGCAACCGAAGTGCCGCGAATCTCTCTCACCCAACGCTCAAACTGGATCCATCGACGACAACACTTGAACTTCATCGACGATTGGAGCACCATCATGCACTTCTCCTTCGTTAAGAAAAACAACCATAGGTCATGAGGGAGGCAGGCAACCTTGATGCTCACCTCCGACGACAGCACGCCGCAATGCTCCTCAATGGTGGCCAGCAAAGCGGCCGATGTCACAGCCTCCCCGCCGTCTCCTACCGCAGTGGCCAACAGGACCAGCCGGCGATAGCGAGCCTCGAACGCATCCATGGATGGAGTGCGCGCTAGCAGGACATGGCTCCTCTCCAGACGGAGGCACGGCTTGCCCTGACGCCAAACATCCTGCGGATAAGACCTCGCCAGCAAATTGCGCGTCGATCCTTCGCCAGGGACGAGCGCCGCCGACAAGGTTCCGCCGTCTTCGCTCTCCGCGCCGACGGACATGGTGGAGGTGAGGCTCACGCCGCCCATCGGAGGAATTGGGGGTGGGGGAAGGAGAAGCTAGGGATTCCGGATGGGGAATTGGGGATTTTTTTTTCAGGACGAAACAGGTACAACGCCTTATCCACTCCTGCAGGTGGGCCTCGAGCTGACAGGTGGGTCCATCCTGATGAACGGTCCCAGGCTGACGTGGCATACAACAAAATACACAGTACGTATGCAATGTGTAGAGCGGCGTTTCAACCTTAGTGACTGTATTGACAACGTATTTTTATGTACCGGACCGTATTGAAGCATTCTACAAGTTTTAGGACCAAGTTGGACGTCGTCAGCGACTGAGGACTATAAATGCAATTATGTCTGGTAAACCACGACTGCACGACCATCTGAGGCGCTTTCAATGCACACGGGCACTGCCCGGCCCAGTTATCACTCAATGTGGGAGAAACTTTCCAGCAGTTAAAATCAGTAGCAATTTCAACAACAAAAAGTCCTTCAATCGAAAGTCTCCAACAATTTGCATACCCTCTTGCACTTTGCTTATTTTATATACAATTTGTAGTTAAAAATCAGCCACAAAAGTAGACAAAAAAACGGTAAGAACGCTAAAATAGGCAGAGGTCAACGGGTGGGTTCATGACAATCCACCCAAAACAAATCAGTGATCAAGCACAATACATTTACTGCAAGATATTCAGGTTTCTGATACAATTTCGCTGCGCCTCTCTTGATCTATTCACAGCAGCAGAACATGCATGGCGGACGTACCTCTACGGGACTACGACAGTTCAAACCCGGTGTTCGAGCTGATCGCGTACAGCAGCTTGCTCCTCAGCGTGCTCGACCGCTTGTACGTCGGAAGCTGCAGCGGTTTTTCAAAAGAAACAAAGAAAAATTATATGCCGTGGTGGTCAATAATGCTCAATGTGGAGCTGTTCGGAAAAGTTAGGATGGCGAACAAGCTCGACTTCGACATATTATTATGAAAAAACAGCAGGGCGCAAAGATGACAGGGATATCGTACTACGGGTTGTACCTTGAGCGTGTTGTAGCATGTCGAAGCAGATGGGAGGCGGTCCACGTCTTGCCCTCCGATTGAAGCCCAAAGGGTCACATCACATGGAACCTAGGTAAACAATAACGGCACATGGAACTTGAATACACCAAACCAATCAAGCTGCTGGGAGGGAGAAATAAAATGCTTTCTCGGTCTGCTTGATCCGACCTTGTGAATTGTGAAACCAGGCTGCAAGTACTTGAATCCGAGCAACGGGGCTCGCGAGCAGCTCGTCACGAACTTCAGGAGCAGGCAGCGCTCTGTCGGCTTAAACCCTTTGATAACCTGCATATTCCAATGATCCGCACGATGTTACGACCGTTTCAATTCAGCATGGTAAGATATTATATTTGCATCGCAGTTGCTCAGCAAAACAGGTCTTTGGCTAGACCAGATGGTTGTGTGTATTGCATCCCAGTGGGGGCAGCAAAGCATGGCCATCAAATTCAACGCAGTTTTTTAGCACAAAAAAAAAAGAGTCCACGGGCTACTAATAGCATGGACATGTGTAGTGAGTAGTGTGACAGCAATAACATAGGGCACCGGTGTTTTCAGCAGTATGAAAAGCTGGCAGGTCAAAATAAAGAGTATTCTCGAAGCTATCAAGCTATATACATAAGAGAAATATATATCTCCTGTAAACTCCTGCCTGCTATTCCTTGTATTTTATGTTTGGCAGTTCGATAAGGAATTGGGGACTAGTGTCACGTGGTCAGCAACTTCATTACTAATCAACTCATATATTGGCAAGTTATTTACGTGGGCACCACCCTCTCAATACTAAAGTCTAAGCCATCTACTGGTCCAATGGAGCTTGTACAATTGTACTCAGATATAAGCTTGAACCCCCAAGGTTGTGATGCATCGAGTTAAATGGCCAAAATGAGACAACTTCACATACCTCCCAAAAGAGTTTAACAGTTCGACTTGACTCGGTATAACCAGCAGTGTACTTGGTGTTGTTCCGCAGATCATCGACATCAAAATCCTGAGATCCACCTGAAAGTAACTGTTGTATGTGGCAATCATACATTAGCATTGTAAACAGGGGCGTAAAAATGCAAACTACTCCCTCCATCCCATAATATAAGACGTTTTTGCAACCTAGTTTAGCTTGCAAAAACATCTTATATTGTGGGATGGAGGGAGTACTAAACTGCAATTGCTATGGCAGATAGTAGAAATAGAAGCTTTCAAATAGATTTTAAGAACCGATTATTTGTAAACATGCAATTAAGAGCTCTACAAAAAATAAAGTAGACTTATAGCTGTTTTTCCTTGTAAGTTCACATCTGATCATATTTTAGTGCAAAGGTTGGCAATTACACATACTCTAACCATCTAACATGTTTTTATACTATAAATATTCAAGAATTTTTTAAGTGCATAAGTGTACTATCTTAGCAAGGGGTGTATATATATTCAAATTTTCCCTACATCTCACTTTCGGAGCTTATCATTTCACTACATTAATAATAGTTTGGGCCTTGGCCCAAAAATAGTATTTTCAGATTCGACTTAAAGTACCATTTTGATTTCTACTATTTAAATCAATAATTTTGATTTATAAAATTGTAACATAATATAGCAAACTCAATGATTTTGATATTAAATGTTGATATTTGCATCCAAGTTTATAATCTCAGAATTTTATATTTATTATTCCAGTTTAAGGAATTTTAAATCCGCTTCGAGGATCATCCATAAAGGGCAATTCAGGTTCAGTAGTATCAACAAAGAATGGGAGGGTTACCTGGTTAAATTCATTTGCATTAAACAAGCTCAGCCAAGATGGTGAGATGAGATCACTGAGTCCTCTGTAAAATGCATTTGAAAACGGAAGTATCTGCAGGGTTTATGATTTTATCAGAAGATTGCTTACTGATACAGAATATAAGCTTTTAAATCATTACAAATATGAGTGAAGTAACAAACCTGGCGGTTAAGCTTGTAGTCTGCCATCGCATGAACATAGTGCAATTTATTTTCATTTGTAACAGAGATATTTTTGCCACCCGGTCTCAGTTCATGCACGATTCTTTTCCCGGCTAACTCTTCAGTCAGAGTAAAATCCAGACAAAGTTCTTCGACGTCCCCGTCATAGTGCTGTTTGATGGAAAACCCAGTATAAAGTTGTTGTCAAAATGTGTCCATCAGATTTTACTCGGAAAGATACCTCACTGAATGCCATATTTAGTCTATATCTATAGGGAGATCTACCGTTGTCGTACGAGTTAATACAGAATTATCAATCCAAAAAAACACAACAAATTTTGCTGAGGCTTAATAGACGAGGACATATTTGCCAAAGTTATATGATGAATCATTGAATTGTAATAAATGCATGGTATTGACCAGGGTTCAGAAAACAGACGAAAAATGTTCATAATATTTGGTGCTCCCTGAGAATCCCAGACCACTCCGATTCGAAAATCAAATTTTAACTATGTCCAGTTTCACCGGTTTGCAAATTTGAATCCAAAATTATGTTTGCAGTTCTAGAGCTGCCGCCACACTTGTCGAGAACCAGGATCGACCATGGAGCGGTTTCTATTCCTAAAATAGCTTTAAAATCCCTGGTATTGACTGCTAGGGGTTCCAGTGCCTACCTACCTTGAACATACTAAATGGTTAGACATTTCAAGATTGGAACGGCATGCTAAGAATTTCTTTTCGAAATACCCATAAAGCTCACAACATATTAACTTGATCAGCGTTTTAAAGGAACCGTAATAAAATACTAGAATACCTTGAGTTGCATTAGACTTCTGTAAAGTTCAGAATCAAGTGTTGATAATTCATCCAAAAAACTATAGCGCCCTAGAAGTTTTTGCACAAATACTTGTGAAAAACAGTAGTCCAAGAGGATCCCCTCATAGAGTGCTTTGCCGACAACTCGACCAAGAAATTCAATCATATCAATGCCATTGTCCAAAAGCTTAGCGGAACTGCTTGGAATTATGCTACTATCAGATGTTGATGTTTGTGTAAACAGTCCATATCTGTTCAAAGAAGAAGAAGAAAGATAGTATCAAAGCTTCTGCATTGGAGAAACAAAAGATTAAAGGGCTTGTAATTTCCCAGAAGGCATACTCTGGACTGAAGGCAGCCTTGGACAGATCAGTTAAGAACTCCTTTGATAGACCACCATAGTCCAAACCAGCTTCAGGGAGGCCACATTCACTGACAAACGACACATGAATGCAAGATTTCAGCTTAGATCTAAGACAATTCAACTGTCTATATCCATCTTCAACGATATGACCTCGACGAATGACTATCTCGATGGATCCTGGACCTGGCCCAGAGACTTCACCGTTAGCTCTTCTTGATGCTTTGTCTAACTCAATAAATTCTCTAAACATCTGCACTCTGAGTAAAATACATCAAATGATGTTAAGAATAATTAGTATCGGATAAAATTGCTACAATATTACAAAAATATGCCCTGCGTGTAAAAATAAATTTGATGTAGCCACTCATCGAGCAATCCCATAAAATACACTAAGATATACTCCCTCTGTAAACTAATATAAGACCTTTTAGATCACTGAAGTAGTGATCTAAAAGGTCTTGCATTAGTTTACAGAGGAAGTACTTTGTTTTTAGGTATACTGCAATACAAGCATAATAGGGCTAATGAATAAACCTAGACAGTTAAATACCTCTCCTCAAACGGATATACATGTGGTACTGTGGTAAGTACAGAGCTGCGGGTAGGAATTCCTGAAGTGGTTCCAACTAAACTAGCAAAGGCTGCCTCATGGGCTCTAGCAGCAGCTGCAATTGGAATTCTGCCAGTTCTGGCGGGTGACAACCACAGGGAATTGGGACAGAACCTGTGTCTGCTGTCCCTTTCATAGAGTAGATTAAGACATCTCACAGTCACATCAATAAGAGGCTTGTTGCCGCTTCCACTATTCTGAAGGAAAGAGTTGTACACAAACGTATTGAGTGCTGATGCAATCTTCCGTTGTTGCTCTAGAGTGAAAGGAATCTGTGGAAACAGCACATCATCAATACATTTGGTGGAGAGAAATAGACAGAAAGATGGAGTGTGGATGAGGCAATATTACCTGTTTCTCATAAAACTCAATATCATCTAGCACAAGTAATAGATGTCCATATATTGCACAGAACAGATGCAACATGTGCATTACATCCTTCCCGATACCTTCAGATCCTTGCCTCATAGTCTCAATATCCCATAAAATTAATGCATCATCATTAGAATTCTCAGAAGTCAAACTATCACTCAAATTGGTGTCATCTGTATCATTTGATTTTCCTGTAATCTTATGGAGCACATTTGCCCACTTTTTTGGTGTGTCCTTGGCATTCCGTCTTTGCCTTGTGGAGGATATTTGCTCAGCTGAACTACTTCCAGCCAATTGTTTTTCCTGCTCAGGTTCCTGTGATTTGTGGCCAGTTTGGCCAAAAATTGATATTTCTAACGTTCCCCACAAATCAACAAGAAATCCCGGGGTGAATGAGAGCATGTTGAGAATAGGCAATGGACCAATAGATGGGTTCAGGGAAGAGAAAATTCTGAGCATGTAATAGTAAAAGCATATAATATCTGTTAACTTTAGGCTCCGACATTTAACCTGCCTTTGGTCTAGGTCATGTTTGGTTTCCCTCTCGCACGGAACATCCTCCTTTGCCAATATCAATAGCTTTCTGAGGTGCCACTGCTGGTAAATTGGCTTTAGAAGGTCCATAAACAATGTTCTCGTGCGGCAGCTATCATTGGTGTCAGCTTCTTCAGTAATTGATGTATTATTGGTGGCCCTATCATCAATGCAATGAAGCATTCCCTTGCTTTCTTCAAAATATTTCAGTAAGTTTTGGGAAATACAGTTAATAGCATCAACATATAGGCAACAATCTAGCCCTTGAATGAAGCGACCCGAATTGGATAAATCATCATGCTCCGTGGCTAGCGTTATAAGATTTCCAAGAGCCCAACCACAGTAGGGAATGGTACTGTTATCAACATTAGAAACCTCTGACTGCTCCAGTTTGCTTATTTCTTCAAATATTTTATCCTTAGAGATCTGCTACCACCTGCCATGGCTTGATCAGTTCGACATTTAAATTCCAATATTTAAAAAAATCACACCAAATAAATCGTGAACTTTTTTGTATCCCTAGAAGGATGAACGTGTCAGGACACTACAATTCTGCACTTACAATGAAATCAACTTTTTTAATCAAGATGCCACAGTGATGAGTTGTCACTATATAGAAATACTGGGCCTAAGGACTTGCAGATGGGTAGAACATGGTAATGGAATAATATCTTTCACAAATTTGCAACTGGCTCACTTAACATTAACCACTGGCATGATAAATTAAAATTTAATAGCTAGTGTCATAAAGAATTATACAGCAGCAAATAGACCACCAACAGAATATATAACTAAAAAGTAAGAATAAAACAATTACCACTTGAAGAATATTAGCAGATCAACTATAACATACAGGTTTCAAGTTGCAACCATTGAGGAATACTACACGGATAAAGCAACTCATTATCATGTCAGAAACACAGGAATTTATTAGTTCAATGTCTGACTCCTTGGAGAGCAAAACCTTCTATACAAAATTAATGCAACAGCATACCAAATGCCTATGTCCATATCATAATTTGAAGACCCTTACCAATAAAATGCTGAGAGACGGTTGCAGTACAGATATGTGTTTTAGAGCAGGTAAGAGAAGAGGCGGAAGACGTTTGCAAATATACGGAATTGTGAGTATAATTGTGAAGTATTCCTTTGCAGCACCAGTTAGATCAACACCCATGTCTGCTCTTGTAGAGTTGAAAGGGCGCAATGCAAGAGTGACTGCACTAGCAGTAACCAGGAGCTGGTCATCTGGTGCAATCGCAGAATCCATCTTCCCTGGGGTAACATGGGGACCAAAACATTTTATATATCTCCTCACACAGCTATATGTACCACTCTGTCTTGTGCCGATAAATTCAATCAAAATCTCCACAGAGG
The DNA here is from genome assembly GCA_000582825.1 of Hordeum pubiflorum. NCBI lineage: Eukaryota > Viridiplantae > Streptophyta > Magnoliopsida > Poales > Poaceae > Hordeum > Hordeum pubiflorum. Next base: position 3,204 of record CBMN011743527.1, on the reverse strand, counting down.
CATCAGCAGTTCTAGCATTCTCACTTGTTAAGTTTTTCCATGTTTTGCGATCAGTTAATGAGATGGCCAACCGCATAGTAAGAGTAGTAATTTCAACCATGTTTATATCCTTACAACAACAATGATCACACCTGGCAAGGATGCAAGAGCATAGCGAAATCAGCTTCTTTGCCTGATAGAGCCAAATAGACCTCTCTTCTGGAAAACCCACAGCAAAGGAACAGAAGTTTTTGCTTTGATCTACATAGAAAAGATACATGTCAGTTGAAAAGGAAAGTGCATCTTCTAAAGGTACATGCCCAATTTGTGTGTCTCTTGCAGCAAGCCTGAATCTAGTCCAGTTCAATTTTTATATGCTCGGCCTAATTTACCATATTGCACTTTGACATGATGCTGACATCATCACATTCTGCACTAAACATGTAATAATTTTGCTTTATCTTCAAATCTGCATGCTGGTGAGCTTCTATCAGTAGTCAGTCGAGCGCCAACAGCCAGCAGACCAGCTGTCAGTTGAGAAACATTGGCTTCCACTCTATTCCTAGTTTCCTACTGACCATGCCAGAGGAATTCGAGTCGGATACAGTCAATCTTCTTGAAAAATCGACGGATTTAGTACCATGGCCAGAAGGATATGCACTGGCATGGTACTGGGAACGTGTCGGACCAGCACAAGCTTTACCCCTTTTCGACATCCTGCCCGCCAGGTAGTAAACTTCCCTTCGATCCAATCAACCAGCGCTTGGAGAGTGGATGATGGAATTTGTCGAACTGACAGCGGCAGCCCTAGATATGGGATGGGGAAATTGGTTATGGGGCAGGACAGACCGTCACCAATGGCCTCATCGCCGCAGGCTAGCATTGGGTCGGTGCAGTGGAGCACATCGAGAAATACACGAAGCAGCTCATGTATCGTGCCATGATCCTGAGAGTCTGGGTGACAGAAGATGACAATGTCATCGGCAAAGAGGGAAACACTCAAGGCGATATGATGGTTGGTGAGGCACTGCAGGAACCCGTCTTTGACCACCCGCTGAATCAAAGTGTTCAGGACGTCAATGAAAATCACGAAGAGCATCAGCGACAAAGGGTCGCCTTGGCGGAGTACCAAATAACAATCATGATAATTTTGAATATGAATACAATGGTATCAATTTTGTGAAACATAGCCCACATGTTAATTAAAATATTGGTCAAAGCGTGAATTCGGGTAGGTAAATACGCCTCGCGTATAGAAACATAGGGAGTAGTTTATTTCTCTTAAGTTTAAAACTAATTTATTGTAAATTAGGACATTCCCATGCAGGGATCAAAAATTATATGTATTATATTTATATACTCCTCAAAATTAGAAAAGGAAAAGACTCAAAGAGGAATTTGTTCCTAAAATGTTCAAGCTTACCACACATACAGAATCGCTGAAAGCAGAAGTTTGATTAGTAAAAAAAGGCATACCCATTGAGTTTATGCTATTCAAGATGATTTTGAAGCATCTTGAGATAGACTTCACAGTCTTGGTCTGTTGCCCCTTGTACCAGCTTGATGGTTGAGTAATGAAGAAAAGAAATGGCCTAAGCATCTTGCTCGATATCCATTGATTTGTCAGGTTGATGTCAGGCTGGTTTATTAACACTTCCCACTCTTCATGAAGTTGTTCTGTAACCTCTCTGATAAGATGGTACCTTCTCCATACTCGCTGGCAGAAGTAAAAAAGTAACAGGGAAATCCATTATATGAGTATACAACACAAAATCATTGAAGCAAAGCACAACACATATGTAGCTCATGTACATGAACACTTTAACAGGGCTGTCGCATCTATTTTGACTACATTGGGAATTATATATTATAAGTTTTTTCTCCATGGTTGGCAAAAAAACACATGAAGGAATTTTCAAATTTATAGGTGCTTCAGGGTATGATTATAAGGATAAACGATAAAATAATCTACTGACAGATCACCAAAGGCGTGCTTCGTTATATTTATTAAATATTCCAGTTTGTTAGGGCCTCCAGATCCATCAACTTACTGGAAAATTCAGAAGGTGTTAACATCAAATAAACAAATAGGATGAACAAATTGTGAATCCTTTTTATTTAATCGTCATTTGAGATTTATTATGACATTGTAAATTGCTAGTGCTCTTGCTTGAAGCTTATTAATTTCTGAGTAGTTCAGTAGGATCTCACGATCGAACATTTTGAGAATCAGTGAGTCAAGTCTAGCAAACTCTTTAGGGCGATACAAGAACAAAAAATCAGCGAGTCGTGACGCTTCAATAGTTTATCCAGCATGGGGGGTAGGTTGCGGTGTAATTGAAACTACAGTTTTACGATTTCTGCACAGCTTCTGGAATCTGGACTTCATTCTTACTTCAAAACAGAAAACCCCACTGATCTCAAAGTTTCTTTGTTAGGACGCTGGTGCGCAAAGCTGAATCCAACTCGTTGCGTTTCAATAGTTTATTTATCCAACATGGGTGTAGGTTGCAGCGTAATTGAAACTACGGCTTTAGGATTTCTGCATAGCTTCTGGACTTCATTCTTACTTGAAAGTAGAAAACTCCTGATCTCAAGTTTCTCTGTTAGGCAACAGGTGCGCAAACCTGAATCCAACTCCTAGCCCTAGGTTTGGCGCCGACAACACCAAAACCTACTTGTCTCCAGGTCAGGATCGCTACTAGTTCAATGTGCATCTAAATTTTTTATTAGTATTCAGGATTCACGAGCCGCTAGCCAGGACCAGAATTACAACAGCATTCCAGAAATCTCCCTGGGTGATTCAGGCCAGGCCAGGCCAGGCCAATCAAATCGGTGTCCCCAAGCTCTTCAGGTCAATTGTTTATGCCAGGCAGACGAGGCGCAGCCCAGATCCACCAAAGCATATAGCAAAATAAACCGAGCAGGCAGCCCATGGTCATGAGCAGCGATCAGATTTCGGGATTTCAGACAGAATTAGGCGCGCGGGTGGGCTGGCGGGTGGGTGGTGGTCAGGCACAGCGGTACGCAACAGGCGTGGGCGGCTGAGGAGGGGGGGTGGGTACCTGGATGGTGAGGGCGGCGGCGGCGGCGCGGCGGAGGTGGCTGCGGAGCTGGCGTTCCTCGGAGACCTTCTGCAGCAGCGCGTCGCGGGTGATCTCCCTTGCGCTGGACCCCCTCAGCGACACCTGCGGCGAAACTGTTTAAGTCGGGGAGGGAATGGGC
>CBMN011743526.1:0-12820 GCA_000582825.1 Hordeum pubiflorum | reverse complement strand
ATAATAACTAAATTATGATTGCCTCTAGGGCATATTTCCAACACAATGATATCCCCAGCCCACCAGGATTCAAGTCCTAGACTTGACACCGGTGCTCGCACTTTCCTGGATTTATTTCAGGTTTATCGGCGATGTGTGTTCAGTTGGAGGATACGTTCCCGTCGACTACGAAGGTGTCTATAGCGATTTCGTCAATCTCAAGATGATGTGTCGGCTCGGTCTCTTGATGGTGTTCATAGAGGTAGGGTATGTATGTGTGCGTCCACAGGGGGTGAGTGTATTTGTGTATGTATGAACGTCTGCATGTGTTCTGTGTTCACAAAACGTATTCTCTTCATGCTTGATTTTGAGTGAATAAAATCCACCCTTTGTTGGATAAAAGTCACCATGGTATTATTTGTACTAAAGGATTTTGTTTAGGCTACAGTCATGTTGACCCGTCAGACAACTTATTCATACATCTAGCCCCTGATGTCGTGCAACATCCAAGGTGCAACATTTGCGTGTCGCCGCGCCATCCTGACGGGCTGGTTTGACTTTGGGCCGGCCTTGATCGCCGATCCCCTTGTCGGCGTGCCACTTGTCAAATATGCCAGCACGATCGCACACCTCTTCTCGACGGTCTGGCTTTTGACTTGTAGATCATCTGAGAAATCTTGAAAGTTTTTTTAAAATGATATGCCTTTGGTAGAAGGTGTCAAATTAAGATTTAAATGATATGCCTTTGATAGAAGGTTGTCGAATTTCTGGACAAGATATCAAAGGGTTTTGGAGGGGACTAATGTTTCTAATGACTTTATTTCACAATCAAGTCCCATGGCTTCAAGTGGAACATCCTGGTAGTATCTACCTACAATTTTCAAATTATTGTCTACCTCAAATCTTAGATTTTTTTTACGGTCTCTTGGTGAATCCAAGATTCACATTATTATCAAGCGGCCCACAAGCAAAGCTACTCTGATCTTGAACTTCATGAAGATCCTAATTCAAAGTCATAAAAATAACCACGCCGACCACCTAAATTCTTAGTATCCCTAAGATCCACTGTATATGGATATTTTTCTTCCAATACTATTGAGCACTTAGGATTACTACTATACTACATCATAGAGTTCAGACCTAGCTTTTTCATAACGTCCGAACTGACACACCTTTTTCTGTCGATGCTACCAAGTCCAACTAACTAAGAGATTTCTCTATTAGCTACGACGCCTTCCAACAAAAAAAAAATATCTGGCACTTCCGAGTCTTCTGGTACCCCCACATATTTCTTGCCCGATACTTCTGAGCTACGACTTAGGCCTCATAATTTCTGGTTGGGAGTTTCTCTGTCTAGTGCGGTACTTCTAAGAAATTAGTTTTACTCGATACTTCTGAGCCATTTAAAATATCGCGGGAAGGAGTGATATTTGTTGGTCAAAACAATTGCCCTATTGTCTTTTGGTACTTTCAAGTATTGTCTTTTTGTCCGGTTCCTGAAGATACTTTGATTGTTCAAATTTTTGGACGTGCTTGGAAGCTTCAACAATTATTACTTTCTTCTTGTACTTCTAGGCCAGCTATCTTTACAAGTTAACAGACATATTTCTTGGACTCTATATACAGCCTCACATCCCTTAGTTTTGGAAAGTCTTGTGAAGTAAGTTTTCAACCATTCCACTCCATCCAAATGCCACAACAAATGATCAAGAGAGATCGAAGGCAAAAGAAGGAAGAAGTAAGTGTTGGGTGATTCCAAGAGCATTTCTTGATTCTTCAAGGCCAAGAACTTCTCCCTTTCTTGAACTCCTACACCTTAAGTTCATCCATTTCACCACAGTCATATCTCTTTTATGTGTGTGAGAGAGACCATATGAGTTCATGAGAGAGCTTTGGTTGAAGATCTTATGAGGAGTTTTCTATCAAGTGACTTTGCTTTGCTTACCACTTTTGGAGGGTACGTCGACACCTCCGAGACCATTAGAACTCACTTGAGAGTCTTCATCTTCCACGTGTGAACTGTGAAGGATTCAAGATTTTTTTAAGGCAAGGAGAGCCTACTTTGTGAAACTCTACCCTTAGGGAGGCTCCTTGGTAAAATCCATGGTGGAGTAGGTTGATTGCGCTAGGTGGGCCACTTCGTGGGCATACAACCGAGATCATGGTGTCATTGTGAGTTATTGTGTGAGGTTTCTGGACAACACTTGCAGCGGTGTGGGAGAAAACTCGGCACTGGTGATGATGACTTGGAGGGGCTCGAGCAACACTTGGATGTCGTTGGGTCGGCATTCTCAGCATTAGCGAGCACCTACATAGGACGTGAGGATCCTAGATGCATAGAAGGAGAGCGCTTGGAACTTTCATCATTGTCGTGCTTTGTGGCTTGGACAATCGTGATGATCGTGAGGAGCTCGATGTACGTCTCTCTCTGTGTGTGTGTGTGTGTGTGTCTTCCCGCGAGAGCATGTTGGTTGCCACTTACTCGTTGGAGTTTTATTTGCGGAAATGATTAGATCTATTGTTAAAGTTCACTAGAAGTACAAAGCATCTTAAACATAATAAAAATCACATCGAGATTTCAAGACCATCGAACGACCACTACTTCCATCAGAATGAACCGCCGACGCGTCATTGTCGCAGCTCCCCTACTAGAGTCGGCTTCACCTTGCCGATGACAGCCGTTAAGTCTCCATGCACGTGCCCTTGAGGACCAACGCCATGAAGTCGAAGTTGTCACCGCTGAACCCTTGCATAGCATCAAATCTCATCACATAATGAGAAACCTAACCTCTTCGCCCCAAGGAGATGTCAGGAATCTACGCCGGAGCTCCGTCGACTACATCCAGACGGACAAACTCGAGGAAGATCGTAGCCCGAAAGGCAAGCTCGAAGAAGAAGCGTCGTCATCCGCCCGAGCGTCGTGTATGCAAGGACTAAAAAACCCTAACCTAAAGTACTAGCCGAAGGGAAGACACCGGGATTCCGCACCCCGCCAGCGGACACCGAAGATAGGAGAATCCATGGGCTCGTCGGTGGGGAGCGCTCTTGTCGACAATATGACGCCTTTCAATTTAGGGCGAGAGGACACGCGAGTCCTCTTTGGTGGCGAAAACTAATGATGTTGTGCCCAAGTATAATCAGTTTTGAGGGGACAACGACCCGCTCCACCCTTTTCATAACGCAACCCTAAAAGACTATAATAAATCTATGGAAAAGCATCTAGGTAATAACGCGACCCTAAAAGATTATAATAAATCTATGGAAAAGCATCAACGAATTCGTGTAGCCAATAAACCGGCCAAGCAAGAGCTAAAGAAAAAAAAGAAAGGCAAAAAGAACTAACCGCCATCTCCAAAAACACCATCTGGCCCCATGTTAATTTCATGACGAAACTATACATTCCACGAGCAACAACAAGAATGAAAGACGACGGACATCAAACAAATTACTGAATCTCGATTACCAGGATCTAATTGTATTATTAGTGGGTCTCACGAAATCCCTAGTTTTCTTGAAGACGAGAAGACGTATACCCATCCACAAAACAATTGTTCTCGGCTAGCAGTGAGAAACTTCAAAACAGTGGGTTCCACGACCATCGTCTGAATTACCCAAAGACGGCCCATATCAGAACTTTTAAGATAGTTGGAAAATATTCCGCAAAAAATAAGATAGTTGGAAAATATGATATGCACCCGCTTGTACATGGGCGATGAAGACGTAATTCCGCTTTCCGTCAATGCAGTGCCTAGGCGGAAAGTGGACGAAACCCAAACCCCGCCCCTCCCCCCTGCAGTGTCCGGCCCAGTCTAGCCGAGTGGCGAGTCCACGAACCAAACCAGAGAAAGCGGGGAGATCGCCGGGAATTCCCCGATGACCGGCGGCAGCAGAGGCACCACCCGGCGCCCATCCGCCGCCTCCAGGAGCGGCGGGGACCCCTCCTCCTCTGCCCCGGATCCGGACGCGCGCCGGGCCGCGGCCGCCGCAGCAGCGCGGCGCAGTGGCCGCGGCGACCATGGCCCGCTGCGCCTCATGGCCGTGAGCGCCCGAACCCTCCTCCTCCTAGGGATTGCTTCCGTCACCCTCCTGTCCCTCGCCTTCCTCGCGTATACCGGCGGGTGGTGGCAGGCTGAGGCGGAGTCGGAGGGCGCCGCGGCGCTGCGCAGGATGGCGCGCTCCGTCACGCCACTCGATGCGCCCCGGATGATGGATCTGCCTCAGGTGAGGGTCATCACCTCGCAGCGTCTCGATTGACTGGACAGGTGTTATGTCATTCTGTAAGGTGTGCGTGCTCTGCCAGAACCTGCAACAGTGGAACTTAGGACTTGGAATTATGTAAGAGCTACGCAAATTGTGGAAAGACACAACTGTTGTATGTCTCAACCGCTCGGTGTAGATTGTAGCTAGTTACTGATGAGTTTTGGTTAAACATTTGGTTACATCAGTACAATGAACTACGGATTGTAAAACTAGAACAAGAAGCTTTACAGGGTTAAGCCGTCTCTAGTCCAGTTTGTAGAAGCTTTTTCAAACTCTGTAACTTAAAAACTAGATTGACCCACACTGCTTTGTGGGTGCTGTATGGAGGTGGACCAGTGTACCCACACCATGTAGAACTCTGTATATGACTGGTTATTAATACAAAGTCAGTAGGAACCTTTCCTACTGTCAGTTGATATTAAAACAAATGAACTACGGATTGCGTGTGCTTTATTAGTGCTCTGGTGAAGTAACTTTTAAGGCATCCTTTGGTTCATAGGATAGGAATATCATGGGAATAGGAAAACCATTCCTACAAACCTAGGGGCTTCAAAGGAATTTTCCTACAAAATTCCTGTAAACCAAAGGAGACCAGTGTGGTAGTAAATTCTATCGTGGATTTGCCATAGGTCGTTATACTCGTTAAGAGGCGTGAATTAGAATAGTGTGTATAGGCGAGATAAAACTGCTTTCCACTGTAATGTGTATGCATTGTAGTTCTTTACTAGGCGAGTATTTGATTTATTCTGTTCTAGATGATTTATATTGATTTTTGGTGGTAAACCAATTAGATTTCTGATGGTTAATGTTGACTGGCTGCAGTTCCAAGGTGATCACAAAGAAAGCTTGTATTGGGGTACTTACAGGCCAAATGTATATCTTGGAATTCGTGCTAGGTACTTAACTTTGGTGATCTCTTCCTCTTTCCCTTATAACATGCTAGTTGGAGTGATTCTGTTCTCTTAGTCCTCTTGGACATGCCAGAACTATCCATGGCAACTTATATTGCTACAGCATTAGTTGTTATGCTGTGAATTTGCCCGTCTCGTGAACATGAGGCAAACAGAGGTATTTTTTGTTCTCATTAGGCTAGTTCCATTTGTGGAGCACTGGAGGTGTGTTATACAATTTCTGCTGCTGGTGCAGCATCCTATTTTCCATTAATCAGAAGAAATAACATGTGTGTGTGCAACGACAGCTCTGTACTACCAAGCTTGTGAAAAATCCATACTAATGCACTTTATATTTCAGAACTCCGTTGTCTCTAATTGCTGGATTGATGTGGATTGGCGTGAAAGATGGACAATATTTTCTTCGTCATGTCTGCCAAGATTCTGACGAGCTTAGCAAATATGGGTGGTCAGATCACAATGGTAGGGATTATGGACGTCAAGAGTTGACTGATCATGGCTTGCACATGACCACTAGCTTTCTAAAAGAGAAAGGGGATGGCAGTGGCTATGGGGGAGACTGGGCAGTTCGATTGGATGCTAAGAACGAGGGGTAAGTCCATATTCATTAGGCGCAAACTGAAAAAAAAAGCCTGATTTAAATAAAGTAATGTTTAGGACAGGATGGAAATACTGTTATTTTTTATTTGAGTTGACCTCTTCATCGCCAAATACAACATAATTAGGAAGATGTCATATGTTCTACTCCTGCAACATTATCTGAGGAAGAAATGGAAATTCATCCCATGCCATTATAATTAATTTAGGTCAAGTTTAAGTGAAGCCGATGAAAGCACCACACATCTGTTCTTCTATATTGCTGACGAAGCAGGAAAGTTGATCACTATGGGCTCACATGAGCCTCCTTCAAGAGGTCCTGTTCTTTTGGCCTCTGGATCGCATGAAGAGATTGGTGATTGGGAACTTTACCTGAGATCTGAGGTATGCATATAATGTGGCCTTGTTAGTCCTAAGTTTTAGGTTTTCTTGTATCACTTGATACTAGTATGCAACATGATGCCATATGGTTGACATCTCTGTTATCATTTATGGAACTCTGTCGCAGTACAATTTGGAAATTCACAGAGCTGGATTCCAGTCGATCAGTATGCATAATCTAAGCGACCTAGTACAACATGCCCTTGTGACTAATGTAACTCCTAAACACTTATTCCTTTACCTGTATATGATAAAGTTGGTTCTCATTTATAGCTACTTCTGTGGACCTTTGTAGGCAAGGCAAAGTGGGAACCTTAATCTGCCAGACATGACCGAAGACTCTTCAAATGCAATGATCTATCAGGTACTTTAAAGGTGAAGACACTTATTTTTGCACCTGACAAGTTATTCCATCAATATACAGTACACCCTCATGTATGTGTCAAACCAAGAATGAGTCAATAGCACCCAGAACTTGAGTAATATTTTCTTGCCTTTGTGATTTATGTTCCCCCTCTGTTTCCACAGGTTTCAGTAAAACTTCCTGCCAAAATAGACATAGTGTTCTTGTCAGGGGCTGGCTCAAAAAATCCAATGATTGCAGAACGCGTTAACAGGCTAACAGGTGATTCTGCTGCACAGTGCAATACTGCTTATAGATAGGACATATTCATTATTGGATTCCATGGACATCATTCATAATATGCACGCTCTGAACATTTTGAAGGAAGTGACGCGAGATTTTGACTTTATCTTGCTTCTTCGCATCAGATATGAGATCCATTTTACCTGCATCTTGTCCTTACGTTGAACCTGAACTTCAGGAGTTTTGAAGGCACGATGTATTTATTTTGTTTGTTAATTGTTATATCAGTAATGATGTCCGATTTTCAGGTCCCATGCTGAGCACCCGCCTTGAATCAAAACAGAAAGATTTTGAAGAAAGATATGATCAAATTTTCAACGTAAATAATAAGGTGTGCTCCTTGGATCAGCTCTGTACTTTCCACAAGCTCTTTTTTTCAGTCTCTAGAGTTAATTTTCTCACTGTAGTACTGCTTCCTAGAAACCCTGAATTTAATTTGCCAAACCAAAAGTATTTGTACTTACTCTTGCATTTGTGACCGTGTTTATGGGCTGTACATGATAGTTACGTTTTTGTTATTGGTTGTGTGCTCTACAGTTGTAGGATATTTCAATGCTAATGGATTTTTTGCTAGATAGATAAATATTGTTCAAGGCAATCAGTAATGCTTGGTTGAGGACTATGTAATGGACCTATGTTGATGCTACTGTAGTATTGTTGCTGTGATGCAGATTGTTTCCAAAGAACTATCTGTTGGTAGAGCTGCCTTGTCAAGTCTACTTGGCGGTATTGGCTACTTCTACGGGCAGTCAAAAATTGCACTTCCAAAAGGTTTTTCAGTAAGTTTTAGAGTTTCACCTGATATTCTTATCTATGTCCTTGTCATGGCTGTTTGACACCTTATGTGTAGTGATCTACTCTACTGTGCTGAATCTATTTCTTTTGGGCAGTAGACCAGATACAGATTCTAGGTTACTACTATCACACAAACAAAATAACGCCGAAGATTTTTTGTTGCAGCAAAAAAATGGAGATAAATATATTCCATATTGGCCTGCTGCGCTATATACAGCTGTGCCCAGTCGCTCATTTTTCCCTAGGGGGTTCCTGTGGGACGAGGGCTTCCATCAGTTAGTCATTTGGTAAGCATTCTATCAAGTCATGATGTTTGGTGCATGGCTTCTGCTACTTCGTTTCGTTATCTGGACAACTTTCCTGCTGTGCTGGTATTATTGCTTTCTGTGAACACACTTCCTTGATGATGATGTACAGGCGTTGGGATGCCCATATATCCATGGACATAATTGGTCATTGGTTGGATCTAATTAATGCGGATGGATGGATTCCTCGAGAGCAAATCTTAGGGGCTGAAGCTTTAAGGTTAGTATCCACTACAAGGGATAGACCATGCTCATAGCTAGTGATAAGTTTGGTGTGGCAGTTCTTATATCATCTAGTTTTTGGCTTCATGCAGTAAAGTTCCTGAGGAATTCGTTCTGCAGTATCCTTCCAATGGAAACCCTCCGACATTATTTCTTGCGCTGCGTGGTAGGACCAATTCTGTCCTTGCTCTTCATTCTTATGATGTATTAGGTTCATCGGTGTTGATAATTGAGACATCTAATTACTTTCTTGGTATTTATCTTTAATTATTCGGATTAATCGGTTTGTACATACTAGATGCTTTAAATGAAATAGTTGATGTATAATGCAGAAAATGAGCTTACACACTAAAGTTCCCTGCCTCTGCCCTTCTTTCTTCTTTTGAAATTTGGCTAGCTTCTTCCCTCTTGGAATTACTCGATTACTAAAGGACGAGATAGCCAGATGGGCACCCAAGCTGGTCCTATGACTGTAACCCGGGCGATCGGTGGGGAGGTTAAACAGCTTATTTACTAGCCAGTTCCCCTATCCCTCCCACTTCAAATATTCAAGGGCATAATAACAACACTCACGCAACAGAAAAAATGGCTTTGAAGTCTTACAAATTATGTTAGGTTTATTTTGTTGGTGCATGTGTATCCAATTATGTGTTGAGAGAGAACTGCTCACAGTGGCCTAGCATCAGAATCTTATTAATGGGTGGATCTGGCCAAGCATCAAAAACCTGTTTATGTGTGGAAGTGTGTGAATTATGATCAAGTGCTTGTGGTCCAGTTGGTTTAATACATTTTCTCTTTCAGACTTGGCAAGTGGCATACATGCACACCAGTTTTCGGATGAGGAAGCTGAAAAGATATCCACTTTCCTTAAAAGGGCTTATGTACGGCTGAACTCTTGGTTCCAGTGGTTCAACAGTACGCAATCAGGTGAGGTTTGATGTTCCAATGTCTTATACTCAGCCATAGCTATTAAGAGTAAACAATTGATGGCTGTGAAAATGGAACCAGTATGCTTTTCTTCTGGCAAGCATGGGAATCTTCACTTTATTTTAGGTCATGGTCATCACAGTGTTTAGAGCACGCATGAACATGCTGAACCACATGCTATTACTGATTTATGGACATATTGTTGAACACGAGGATTACCATGCTTAGTTGTCTTCTCTTAGGGGCTATCTGTGGTTTTATGGTAAGAAGAGTAATTACACTTGACTACTTGAGCTTCCAAAGCCTTGACTTGGCTCTGCTATGTTTAAAGAATATTTGGGGTTAATGTTTATTCTTGAGCATTGGAGGTTTCGGTTCATTAATTGTAGAAAGCAATTCAGCATAAATACCAAAAAGCATAACCGAAGCTAGATCAAGGGGGCAAACATCTGGCCCAGATGATAATCGTCTCTTCTGTCGATCATCTATATCTTCTTACATTATGTCTTGTATAGGAACACATCAAAGTTTTCAGAAGTTTATCCGTTTTCCCTTCAGTTTCTCCGATTCCTTTATATATACTCTCTTCTCAAACTGACGCAAATAAAGTGATCCTTGACTAGTTTAGCAGACACTGTATCTCAGATCAACTGTTCCGACAAGAGAAATGTGTAACCAGCTGTCAGAATATGGAGCACTTATATGCCCTGCCGAAGGATCTGCCTGTCCAAAGTTAGAAACTATACACCTTTTCAGGTTACAAAGCCATGTGCCTGGGTTTTGATGGCCTGGAAAGAGATATGCTCCATTTCTTTGCACTGTTCGAAAGGGGAACACCTAAGCCTGTCTGATTAGTCGGCGGCTATGTGCTAGTTGCCAACTTGCCACTGCACCGCCCCCCTAGCCTAAGTGCTTTGTAGAACACTTTTTCTGTCGCACAGCATTACGGTGTGCATTTAACCTTTCTGTGAACTGGTGTAAGCTGTAAAATATTATAGATCTGTTTTGTACTGTTAAAATTCAATGTTTATTGTTGGGTCAACCAACTGTGGATATTAATTTCCACTATATGCGGATTACCCTTTATGTTTCTGCTCGTCATGTCGAACTTTTAGCTTGTTTATCATGAAGGTCTATTGACTTGATTGTTTTTTAGGGAAATATGAAGGGACGTTTTTTTGGCATGGAAGAGACAATATGACAACAAGGGAGTTAAACCCAAAGGTTTTTGAACAATTCTTAGTTGCTTGCTCCCACTCTGATCAGTTGATCCTAAAGTATATGCAAAAGCTATGTTGTTGGGAATAGAGTTTATTCCCTTTTCTTTCTGTATAATTGCATTAGTGAGATCACTACAAATGTTTCTAACTCCTTTACAGACTTTGACATCTGGGTTAGATGACTATCCTCGTGCATCTCACCCTAATGACGAAGAGCGCCATGTTGACCTTCGGTGCTGGATGCTTCTAGCTACAAATTGTATGCGCTCAATCGCCGGGTTTCTTAAAATGGACAGCTCTCTTGAGAAGGTACTGCAATATGACTATCTGCACTGGCTTTGTCTCAGCCATTTACTGACTTGCTCTTTTCCTTGAAAATTATGTGATCTTCTGCAGGATTACTATAAATTGTCAGATCAACTTTCAGATTTTGAGACACTTAACAAGGTATTGCCCTGAAAGTTCTGATAGTTTATTTTCGTTCACGAATGTTGTTTTTATTGTGTAGATCAATCAAGATATCATTCTTTAAGTCAATTAACTAATGGTATTACATTTTTGGATATGAGCAGAGGCATTTTGTTATATTCTATGCTAATAATTATGATCCGAACTGTCTTTTTTATATGACCCTTTAAACATAGACAGAGAACTGTGCAATGGATGGTGGCTAATGTTACCAAGAACTCCAGTGAATACTGTGGTTTTGGTTCCTGCCCAACTTCAAGGGGCCATATAAGCAAATTTTCTGGGGATAGTTTTGGGAAACATGCTGAGCTTTTTGTTTGCTGCTGAGTATTACGGGTATTATGGTTCCGCATGCCAGTAGGAGACAAAAGGTGTTACATAAATGCCTTTGAATTCATGATCTGTTACATATCTTCTTTTTTTTCTTCCAAAGAGCAGCTCTCTACTAAATGCTCTTTATTGACTTATTGAGTTTTGCATGTAACAAGCTGTGTTCAAGCAATAACTAGGCTTCCATTGTACAATTGTCTGTTGCATTTTGACAGATGCACTTGGATGGCAAAACTGGTGCCTATTTTGACTATGGTAACCATACAGAAAAGGTTGGTGTTGCGCTTCCTCTCAGCTTTGTCATTTAGCTGAGAGGCATGATTACTAATTTTGATTGTAAGATCATTATTTAAAGGTTCGTTTGAGATGGTATGAAGATAAGGAGGCTATGAAGCGAGAACTCCTGCGAGAGACATTAGAAGCCCCGCAGCTGCAATTGGTACCGCATGTTGGTTATGTCAGCCTTTTCCCATTCATGATGGGGGCCATCCCACCTGTATGCTCACTACCTCCATCTGTTTGCTTCTCGCTTTTAATGTTTTTTTTTTGTACCGCCCAGTCATGCTCATCCTAAACTCCTAAAGTGATAAGCACTATTTAACGCTATTCAGGAATCATGGGTTCTTGAGAAGCAGCTTGACCTTATATCCAACAGCTCTGTCCTGTGGACGGATTATGGCCTCCGGTCACTTTCTAGAACAAGGTATATCTAAATATCTGTATTTATTCACTTTGCTAAGGAGCACAACTCAGTGGTTAAACTTTGAGGTACTCGTGACTTGGGAACTTCTAGAGAATCCATGTGGAAAACTGTAACTTCACTAGATGGCCAAGTGTAGAAGACTTGTGCCAGTTGTATTACTAGTACACTCATCGAACAATATTACCAGGTCATTCAATTAGTGGTTTCTGAATTATTTGCTGATCCATGGTCCAGCTCAATGTATATGAAGCGTAACACGGAGCATGACGCCCCGTACTGGAGAGGCGCCATCTGGATAAACATGAACTACATGATTCTTTCAGGACTCCACCACTATGCGCACGGTAAACTCCTCAAACGATGCTTTCTGAAACGAACTATACTCTTTACCTTTCACAGACTTCACTGTATGCTTAACGATCTAACACCGCGCTGCCCTGCAGAGGATGGCCCGTACAGGGTCAGGGCAGGGGAACTGTACGATGAGCTGAGATCGAACCTGATCCGGTATGCCCCAACTTTCTAGCACGAGAAACCGAAATCAGCTGAATTTCAGCCTCTCTAATGGACGCCTGGTGGTGCTAACTTATCTGCCTATGCTTACAGGAACATTGTGGGGAATTACCAGGAAACCGGGTTCTTCTGGGAGAACTACGACCAGAAGAACAAAGGGAAGGGGAAGGGCGCGAGGTCGTTCACCGGATGGACGTCCCTCGTCGTCCTGATCATGGCCGAGTCCTACCCATCGTTGCACAGGTAGATAGATGTATCGGTATACCCTGAACAGGAACAGCCGCACTACATGAGTGAGAAATCCGAATCGGAACGCAAGGCCTGGCCTGGTTTCTCCAGGAGTGTAACATGTTTTTCCTGGGCTTCGAGAGCCCTAGACGCCCAAGAAAGAAAACTAGACATTCTAAGTTGGGTATTACTGTCACATGCCAATGAGTGATATCAGAACGCCTTTTTTTGCAAAATCTCGAAAGCAGAGTTTTTTCTTTTTACGGAAAATCGCAACGCCTTTTTCTTTGCAAAAAATCTGCGAGAGCAGAGTTTTTTTTTTTTTTTTTTTTTTT
>CBMN011743514.1:0-10485 GCA_000582825.1 Hordeum pubiflorum | reverse complement strand
TATAAACAGCCCTTTGAGGCCTCAATCAATACAGTTATTATTCCCCAATTATCAGATTCTTCAGTGCACCACCACCACTGATCATTATTCACCGGCTCCAGTCCAGTCCATCCTCCACCACTCACCTTCCAGTTGCAGGTTCTCTCCCTCTCTATCTCGATAGCTTCTCTTTTGCATATTTTCTTCCTGTAAGCTCGGAGTTATGTAGGGACTAGCTAGGTGTGTTCGTTGCTCATCTTCCTCCTCTCGCGGTTCAGATCAGGTGAGCAAAAGTGGCCGGCCATGGAAACAGCAGGAGATGAGGAGACGCCCTTGCTCCATCACCCACATCTTCACCTCTATCAGGCAAGTAGGAGTACAAAGAAAACCATATATATACATCATCAGTTGTTCACTAGCGATTCTGCACAAATAAGTATAGCACTGTCACAAATTATAAGTAAATCACAGCAGAGGTTTTGTTGTATCATGCAGGATGGGGACTCAAGGTACACTTCCGATGGAACGGTTGATGTCAATGGACAACCTGCTGTTAAGGCACGCACAGGGAACTGGAGAGCCTGCTTCTTCATTTTAGGTGCAACACCAGCAGCGACTCCTCAATAAATTCAGAAGAAAAAGTTGCTCAAAATTTACTATCGCCATTTGACCTGTGCTATATTTAGGTATCGAATTCAGCGAGTGCTTGGCCTACTTCGCCATCTCTAAGAACCTCGTCACCTACCTCACCAGCGTGCTCCACGAAAGTAATGTCGACGCGGCGAGGAATGTGTCTACTTGGATTGGCACCACATTCTTCACGCCACTCCTTGGAGCTTTCTTGGCAGACACATATTGGGGGAGATACAAGACAATGGTCATTTTTCTCTCAGTTTACACCTTCGTAAGTGAAGCATATGTTGCTAAATGTTACATAATACATATATACATAGTGTGCGTGTACCGCATTACCGATGCAGGCGCTTGGGTCACCATCTCCTTTTTTCTAAAAGGAAATGTAAAAAATTAAATGTTTTTTTTTTTGCTAGGGGATGCTTGTGCTGACGATTTCGACAGCACTACCATGGCTGCTGCAATCCTCCAACCTTTGTGGCATCCACCGTGTTGCCGTCTACGCAGGACTCTATCTTACAGCCCTTGGCAATGGCGGCATCAAGCCATGCACTTCCACCTTCGGTGCTGACCAGTTTGACATCGCTGACCCGGCCGAGCGTGTTAAGAAGGGCTCCTTCTTTAACTGGTACTACTTCTCGATCAACATCGGCTCCCTTCTGTCGACCACCATGATCGTCTGGGTGCAGGACAATGTCGGTTGGGGTATCGGTTTCGCGGCCCCGATGGTCCTCATGGACGTCGGTTTTGCGGTGTTCGTCGCCGGTAGGAGGTTGTACAGGTACACACTACCAGGAGAGAGCCCCATGACAAGAGTCTCCCGGGTTGTTGTGGCAGCCGCAAGGAATTGCAACCTACAGTTGCCTGATGATTGCTCAGCCCTGCATCACCTGCCTTCCCCACCATCAGAAGCCAAGAAGGTTCACCACACCACTCAGTTCAGGTACTGCATTATCTTCATAACAACAAAGTTGTAAATAGCCTCACTATAACGGTTTGAGCAGGGTGCCGCTAAATGATAGCCTATATAATTCATGTACAATGGTCAGAAAAAGTTCTAAAATAGCCGGCTATAACCCCACTATAGTTGATTTGGAGTACGACAACTATTTGACATAGTCCGTTACTTAAAACAAAGAACAACAATCATGTTACTGTCTGAATTGTTGTTGTGTAAAATATTGTGCTTCCAATCCAGATTTTTGGACAAGGCTGCCATAGTACTGTCATCAACGCCGCAGAAGAAAGACGTGGTGGCCAGCCCATGGAGGCTATGCACAGTGCCCCAGGTAGAGGAGGTGAAGAAGCTACTGCGGTTGTGCCCCATATGGGCGTCCATGGTGGTCTTCTTCATGATCACGTCACAGATGTCATCGACGCTGATCGAGCAGGCCATGGCGATGGACAACCACGTTGGGTCGTTCGCCGTGCCGCCGGCCTCTCTCTCCGGCTTCTACGTGGTCACCATGCTCGTGTTGATCCCCGTCTATGACACCACGCTAGTGCCCCTGGCCCGCCGTGCCACAGGAGAGGACCGGGGGCTCACGCACACACAACGCATTGGCATTGGCCTCGCGTTGTCTGCGGTCGCCATGGCCTACTCAGCACTGCTGGAGAGGAACCGGCTCGCTGCGGCTTTAGAGCTGGAGGCGGTGAGCATCGTGTGGCAGGCGCCGGCGTACGCCATGCTTGGGGGCGGGGAGGCGTTCGCGGTGATCGGCATGCTGGAGCTCTTCTACGACAGGGCTCCGGGTGACATGAGGAGCATGTGCACCGCGCTGTCGCAGCTGGCCGTCGCAGCGGGGAACTACCTCAACTCGGCCACGCTGGGCGCTGTCGCATGGGCTGGGTGGATTCCGGAGGATCTCGACGACGGGCACCTAGACTACTTCTTCTGGGTGATGGCGGCACTCGGCACCCTGAACCTGCTGCAGTTCTTGATGTGCTCCAGTCCGGCCATGAGGTTCAAAGGTAGGTAGCCCAACTTCTTTGCAAAAGGTGGCCATGCGCTACTTTTGAGTTTTCTTTCAGGGAAACAACAGGACTCTGCTGCGTATTGTCTAAAAGAAAAGATAAATGTCCCATGCAATAGAGGAATTGTATGTTTCATTGTTTTGACACAATCACAAAACACATGCAACCGAAGAAGCTAGCTACTTTAGACGTTAGACCTTCTATTAGAAGGTATACAATTTACTACAACGCAGTTTCTAAAAAAATTAGTGCTGCGCGTCGGTTGGCGGATCGGACCACCTGATCGATCAAACATGTGACGATGTGCATCGCGTCATCTTCTCTTCCCCTGCTTCCTCTCAACAAAGTGGGAGAAAAATCAGCGTCTATCCGCTCACGCTTGTTGCAGAAAAATCAGCCGCCCCAGGGGCGCGTGCGGCATCGTGAGATGACCGATTTCAGCGAGCAATCGGCCCGCCGACGGGAATCATTCTTCTATACAAAATCAACAACGCTTATCGACCAACAATCGTCTGTTGCGATGACAAAAAAGTAAGTTAAAATTCGGGTTTGATTCGCATATGGTGTTACTCCTGCAAAAAGCAGATGCGAGTTTGGCAGACAGATCTGTAGGTTCCTCTTAACAACCGAAAACGATGTCCACTCAAATCAAACTGAAAGAAAGAGACATCCCATCTGCTTCTCTTTCTTTATTGGTGCCTGCCTCCCATGTCATCCAACACCAACCAGCAAAGTACGTCCTCATTCGCTGCCTCCATGCTCGACCGCTCATCTTCCTCCTACCCCCATGTCTCTCTCTCTCTCTCTCTCTCTCTCAATCAGTGTTCTGTTTCAATTTCTCTGTAACAACTGCTACGGAATCTGAAAGATATTCTTGATATGGTGATTGCAGTTTGAATGAAGGAGAAGGACTAGAGGTTTTCGTTGATCGTCCTGCTGCTGCCGTTGCAGATGCTTAAAAGCAGTCAGCCATGGAAGCAGCAGGAGATGAGGAGAGGCCCTTGCTCCATCGCCCACCTCCTCACCTCCATCAGGCAAGTAGAAAGGAAACTACATCATCTGTTTTCTGTTGACTACCAAGTTGGAATCATTGTTGCAAGAAGAGTAAAGCTTGTGGTCATCTGTGTGCCACGTCCGTTGGAGATTCAACTAATCATGATTTAGCGAGAGATTGTTAGAAATAATCTTGATCTAGTTACTCCATCCGTTCCTAAATATAAGCGTTTTAAGATATTTCAATACGGATTACATATGAAGCAAAATAAGTGAATCTGCACTCTAAAATATGTCTATCTACATCTGTGTGTAGTTCATATTGAAATGTTAAAAAATGCTTATATTCAAAAATGGAGTGAGTAGTTTCTATGTCAAAGCGCTGCTATTAATCGTACGTGTGTTAGTAGCAGCCTGAACTCCAGTTGTAGCTGAGGAGGTTCATGGCTTCAAGCTAACAGTGATAAAGTAGCAGTGTACACGTAGCATGTTCAGCCTGGTTCCGAGTCCAAGAGGTTTGACACTGTTGTATAATTTTGTACTAAATCAGCGACAATTAATATGAATTAGAGGGAGTATTTTCTTTTTCAAAAAAGGGAATGCCCTGTTTTCAAAAATCATAGCAAAGGATACTTAGTGGCACTAGGAAGTAATTAGTAGATCATAGCAGAGGTTTTACTGTACCATGCAGGATGGGGATTCAAGATACACTAATGACGGAACAGTTGATGTTATCGGACAACCTGCTGTTAAGGCAAGCACAGGGAACTGGAGAGCATGCTTCTTCCTTTTAGGTATACAGGCATACTGCAGAACTCACAACTCGGCATTTTCTTATCCTTCTCTGAAAGATGCTAAACACCTATTCTCATTGTTTGACCTGCACTAGGTGTCCAATTCAGCGAATGCTTGGCCTTCTTCACGATCTCTAAGAACTTGGTTACCTACCTCACCAGCGTGCTCCATGAGAGCAACGTCGACGCGGCAAGGAATGTGTCCACTTGGATCGGCACCACATTCTTCACGCCGCTTGTTGGAGCTTTCTTGGCAGACACATATTGGGGAAGATACAAGACATTAGTGGTTTTCCTCTCTGTCTACATCGTCGTAAGTGAAACATATGGTGTTGATGTGAACCGATAGACAAAGAGGCTGGCGGCAGCACCGCCTTTTTTTGAAAGAAATTGTGTTGTGAGCACTCATGAACAAATTTCATGTTCTTTTCTTTGCTAGGGGATGCTTGTGCTGACGGTTTCGACGACACTCCCGTGGATGATGCAATCCTCCAACCACGTTGAGATTCACCGTATCATCGTCTATGTTGGATTGTATCTTACAGCCCTTGGCAACGGTGGCATCAAGCCCTGCACCTCCACTTTTGGCGCTGACCAGTTTGACATCACCGACCCGTCGGAGCGGGTGAAGAAGGGCTCATTTTTCAATTGGTTCTACTTCTTGAGCAGTATTGGCTCCCTTCTATCAACCACTGTGATCGTCTGGGTGCAAGACAATGTTGGGTGGGGGGTCGGCTTTGCGTTCCCGATGATCCTCACGAGCCTCAGTTTCATGGTGTTCATCGCAAGTAGGAGGATCTACAGATACAAGCCAATAGGAGAGAGTCCCATGACAAGAGCTTCTCGGGTTGTTGTTGCGGCTGCAAGAAATCGACATCTGGAGTTGCCTGAGGATTGCACAACCTTGCATCGCCTTCTTTCACCACCATCAGAGGCTACGTTCAATGTTCACCATACCACTCAGTTCAGGTAGACAGTATAATATTCTAGTGATGAAACATGATACTTTTTGAATTTTGTGTCTGAAAATATGTGTGCCATGTCCAGATTTTTGGACAAGGCTGCCATTGTTTCACCATCGACACATGAGAAGAAAGGCGCGGCAACAAGCCCATGGAGGCTATGTGCACTCTCTCAAGTAGAAGAGGTGAAGATGCTGCTGCGTCTGTGCCCCGCATGGGCGTCCTTGGTGGTGTTCTACATGATCACGGCGCAAATGTCGTCGACGGTGATTGAGCAGGGTATGGCAATGGACAACCGTGTGGGGGCATTCACCGTGCCGCCGGCCTCCCTCGCCAGCTTCAACGTGGTTACGACAATCGTATTGGTCCCTATATACGACGTCGTGCTAGTGCCCCTGGCTCGGCGCGCCACGGGCGAGGACCGAGGACTCACGCAACCGCAGCGCCTCGGCGTCGGTCTCGCTCTGTCGACGCTCGCCATTGCCTACCTAGCTCTTCTCGAGAGGAACCGTCTCGCGAAGGCCGCGATAGGGGAAGCGGTGAGCATTATGTGGCAGGCACCGGCATACGCCGTGATGGGTGTCAGCGAGGTGTTTACGGGCATCGGCACGCTCGAGCTCTTCTACGACCGGGCCCCGGACAACATGAGGAGCCTGTGCACCGCATTCGCGCAGCTCGCCATCGCGGCAGCGAGCTACCTCAACTCGGCAGCGTTGGGCGTTGTCTCGTCCGTCACGACGTGGATCCCGGAGGACCTTGACGATGGACATCTGGACTACTTCTTTTGGACGATGGCGACGCTTGGTGCCCTGAATCTGCTACAGTTTGTATTCTACTCTATGAGGGGCAACAATAACGTTGCTTGTCTACAACGCCATCTATATTAGCGATGATGCTTAACTTTGTGAGCAAACACACCTGGTCAAACTTTTTGACTATTCGTCGGTCGGATCGGGGTGGGATTATTTCTACTATCCTCTTGTACCATGGATCTATGCTTGACCATCATGGTTTTTCGATTTCCAGTAGATGATAACATAACATTAGTATATATACTGCGAGAGAATACATCCCACATGGGAATGAATTTCATACCGACTTTTTCGCCTAAATGGATAAACATTGACATCATTGAGACAAAACACATGACCAGAAATGCAAAATGACATCGACAGAGCGATATATAGCACACCAAGATCTTCTTCAAAGCTCCACGCAAAGCTGTTGGCAATCCAACGTGCATAATCAAACTCTTTTTCTTTTTTGCGGGAATTGTAAATTCTATGCTAATAACAAAAAAAAATCATGAATTAATTTCTATTTCTTTTCTCGACAACCATGGACATACATGCAACTCTCCTCTATGGTTCGAACAAAATAAAAACGATCCAGCATGGTTTTATAACCCAACCCAAATCGGATTCATCGGGCCCACCGGTCAGGCACTGCCTCAGGGGGGCCACCACTCAGCTATACTGCGGCTTCCTCTGCTCTGCTCTGCTCCACTCCACTGCCATCCGCCGTGCCAAGAAAGCAGAGCAGCTGCGGCGCCGGCCGGCCAGCTCCATCTCCGCGATTCCTTCCATGGCCGGCGGTGGCGTCGTCGGCGCGGGGGCGGCCCGCCGGGAGGGCGAGTGGCTGCGCGCGTACGGCCGGGCGGCGGCGATGGTGCCGCGGGTGGAGGCGCTCGCCGCCGGTCGCGCGCGGCTAGAGGCCGTCAACGCGCTGCAGCACGAGTCCTGGGAGGCCCGCGACGATCGCCTCCAGTGGCGCCTCCTCAAGGTGACCCCTCCCTCCTCTTTTATCCTACCTAGGGTTTCGGATCGGTTCCTCACTGATGCTGCTGTGATGTCAGGCGGATGAGAACATGAGGATGTGGGAGGCGACGTGCATGGCACAGCAGCCCTCCGGCGATGGCCGGTTGTTCGCCGGTAAGAGAACCAATTCCTCAGCTGCTACTCTGCCTGCTACTAGCACTGCTTCAATTGTCACTGTTGCTGCATATATTGATATTTCTTTAGCAACCAATCTACTACAGGTGCTACAAGGGCTCACTCGACGGCGTATTTCGGTTTCTGCGGTCCATTTTATTCCACTCTAGTTATGCACCTAAGCAGGCAGCCAAATGGGAACTTTGTAACTAGTTAACCAAGCAACACTAGCATGTTATATCACCCAATGTTCACAAAATCAGGTTGCTATGGACTGATATCCTTGTCTGCTCCATTCAATGTAGAACTCCTAAAGAGTGAAAATGAGGATTTAGAAGATTTTATACAAGTCTTGGAGCTGGAGAACGAGGAGCTTAAGGTACTTACCGAAACATGAGTTGCATCTCAGCTTGTGCATCCTGTCAATTTTCTTAACTCGTATTTTGTGTGCCCATGCCTGCTTCTTACTATCTTATTATTAGATAAGAGTGAAGGAAGTTGAAGGTGGTGCAGGGCATTGCCAAAACGCTGCAGGCCATGAGCACATTGCAGGAGATCTAGAAGCAGCGCTAAGACAATTGAACCAAGTTCATGAGGCACTGATTGCAGAGAAGGATAAGGAAATTTCAGCACTGATCGCAGAGAAGGATAAGGAAATTTCAGCACTGATTGCAGAGAAGGATAAGGAATTTTCTGCACTAATTGCAGAAAAGGACCTCGTGCGAGAGCAGTTTATGACACTGGAGCGGGACTATGCTGACCTTCATAGCTACAGCAGTAAACAGGAAGCACAAGTTACTGAAGCAAAGCAAGAGCTTGAGCAGCTGCAAGTGGCATTCCAAAAGAAGGACGATGAGATTCGCAAACCGCGAGCACGAGCAAAAGCAGCAGAGGCCAAAAGGAAATTGGTTCCTGAGGGTAAGCGACAGGAGATGACCTGTATGCCCAAGGAGACAGATGGGCAAATTGAAAAATGCAAATATAGGCAGCCTGAGACTAGTGAAAAGTGCAAGAAGGATACGAGTGAGACACACACAAAAAAATGTTCACAACGTCCTGCTTTAAGGGGGGAAGAAATGAAAATTTGTTCTTCTAAGCAAATGCTAGTAAAAGATGGGCAACCTCAGACTAGCCTGAAGCGCAAGTGCGTCACTTCCATACCAAAAGTAAGTATTTCATTTCCAAGTATATGGACAACTCACACTATACCATTTTTTTATCATTGTGTTATTTCTTTACTACTCCTTCCGTCCCGAAATAAGTGACTCAACTTTGTACTAACTTTGTACTAAAGTTAGTACAAAATTGAGTCACTTAATTTAGGACAGAGGGAGTACTATTTAGTGACCCTGTCTTTCCATACATGTGCAGTTAATGGACACCGTTGCGCCTGTTAAGTAGACCTGCTTGATCAAGTGACTATTATCGAAAGCCACAGCTTGCATGTTAATGAGTTGATCACCTTGTACTAATATACGTAGACAAATAAAATTTGGAATGGCATTTATCTATGTTTCTGTCTCGTTCTCATTATCTGAAAAGCTTCCTGTTGGAATTTGGATTGTCATTTTATTGGTCTAGTAAGGGTTTTGGTTTCAGTGGGCGTGTCTGTTGACTAATTGCTATTTGGCTTGTAGGATAATGCGCAGAATGCAAATGATGTGGAAAAGAGTAATCAAGTTCTAGAGCCTCTCAAGAAGAAGAGGGTACCAGAGAAAGGGGAAGTGGAGCAAGATGACAGTAAGGTCAAACTCGCCAACGGTAAATGCAACAGTGAAAGCAATCGGTAAATACTCGTTTTTCTTGTGATTCTCGGTTTTATATTAGTCTTTTATTCTGATGGTGTTCTGTTTGGTCCCCCTTGCCTTGAAGGCCTGCCCAGCAGTCGATGAACGACATGCTCCTCGACATCCGTGCCGTGAAGGATAGTTTGAGGGACAAACCTGACAAGTTTGAGGAGTCGATGAACGACGCGCTCCTCTACGTCCGTGCCGTGAAGGATAGTTTCAGGGACAAACCTGACAAGTTTGAGGAGTTCTTAGCGCTCCTGCGCGGAGTTAGCAAAAGGTCCGTGATGCATGAGCAGCTACATCTACACAACTTTCTCTGTTTTGAATTTTGACGGACTGTAAACTTTCCTGTTGGTCCTTCTTTCTTTTTGAAGGATCGATGCTCGAGCCTTCACCAGATCCTTGAAGGTCCTGTTCGACGGGCGCCCTGAACTCATCCTTCTCTTCAATACGTTCATGGCATCGTAGTTCGATACCAGACCGAGCTCAGGAAAGACGACAGGGCTGGTTTAGTGAAATGTGGCCATCGATCCCGGCTAGCTAGGAGCAGATGAACTGATAACTGCTGCCACTTTTTTTGTAGACTGATGAAGTTCCAGTCTTCCATTTTGTTGATCTTGCCGTGTGTGAATTAGTTTCTGGAAGCTGAAGAAGTAACGTGTAAATTATCTATTAGGACTCTCTGCCTATTTTTCACTGTTTTTTTTTAACATAAAAATGAGTCTGCTTTTGAAGTGTTGGTGGCTGGCTAGGCACTGGTGCCGGATGGCTCGGAAGGGGAAAAGCTCATGGTCATGGATACGCAGGACATGGAGTAGGCAACAGAGCAGGTATTTTGGCGGTTTTATTTGATACACCACTGTATATTTCTTTCTTTCAGAGGCCATATAGTATAGGCCACAGAAAAAAAAATATGGCATAGGATTAGCATCTATCAAACGTATAATGCAGTGGGTCTAGGCCCAAGTAAAACCCGGCGATGAATTGAATTCTGTGTTTCTTACATTTTGGAGGGAGGGAAACCCAGACTCATGGTTGCGGCGCGTCCGCAAAATGGTAAAAAGGAACTCATGAAAATCTCAGATTCTTGCCTAGTTAAGTGTTGAATCACATGATCAGTTAATGTATAAAGAGCATATCGTGGTACATAACCGATTTATTGCGTAGTTACTTAAGCATTAAACATAGTATGGTCGCATGTGTCAATATGACCGACTCCGAAAACTATGGGAAAATTCCCTTCTGCCAGCCCCACTGTATGCCTCCAATTTTGATGACCCACTGTTCTGGTATGGCTGAGCATGACTTCATTTTGCTGAGCTTTCACAGTTCTTTCCATTTGTGTTTTCCAATTTTTTTAAAGGAAACGAAAGTATCGTAATTTATAGCTGGGATTACAAGTCCTATGTCTAGGCGAGCGCACGCGTAT
>CBMN011743506.1:0-12025 GCA_000582825.1 Hordeum pubiflorum | reverse complement strand
TAAAAAGGGGGGCCTTTAGTCCCGACTCCTTAGTCCCGGTTACCCAACCGAGACTAAAGGCCTTTACGAACCAGGACTAAAGGCGCCGCAAGGATGCTTCGAGAGGCGTGGTTCACCGCTGTTGCAACCATGAGACACGACGTGCAACGGAAGGCACGCGGTAGACGGCGCTGTTTAGCAAGAAGAGAGGGAGGTTGTGGCCGTGAGCGAGAGAGACGCGAGGCTCTTTCTCTCCGCATGCGAAGGTTACAAAGGGGAAGAGTCGACAGCGAGATCCAACGGTCACCCATGACGTAATCTGATGGCTGCGTGGGCGACCGATCAGGTATTTCCATCGGCTGACCCACACCTAGCGTTGCCCTTTCATCTGTTTGGGTGGATCCAATGGTAAACAGCAGTCAATACTCATCTCAGTGTATGGTCATTACAGCCAATGAATCATACTACAAATACTAGTTTTTGTAGAACTAAGGATAATGTTCAACTTGCGACAACCAACAGTAGTCACTCGAGCAATCCTTACAGGCTGCCGCATTTTAATTACTACAATGGACTAGCACTTGAATCGAACCCCAATAGAACAGAACAAATTGCAGCTTTGTTTTGAGCCTACTGCTCTACCACCTCGCCTGCAGGGATCCCCACGGAGGAAGCTCTTGCCATCGCACTTTACTCTGCATGCTCGGCTAACGAAAGTACCAAGCATACTAGTAACAAAATTAACCCCCAATAGTAGCTCCCCATACTCCATCTTCTTCCCATGGTTGGGCCATGCTCGTGCTCACCAAATGCAATTGTTGGTTCGATTCCATGTGCCTTTTTGCTGCTTCCTGTAGTATAACAGACGGGCTCGGATTGGCTTGCTGCAACAATATAGATGGTCTTATCATGCATGCGCTGGACTCTTCAAGGCCAATGTCTGCCAGCACTAGTCCTTTCTCATGTCCAATCGCAATCCTGCGGCAATTTAACATATTGCGCACATTATACATTGCAGGCAACAAGGTCAAAATAAACAAAGTGTGACTGACTTCATTTGTGCAACCGACAATTGTACTGAGGTTAGAATTATTTAGTGCAGAAAGAAAAATGAATGCCTTGAATGACACAACAACAAAAGCAATCATGATGAACAAACTCCATGCTGCCAAAACTGGTACTTTGGCATCGTAATTTCTTATCATTTGCCTTTCAAGGATGTACATTAGCAGGATGCGCATTTTTTTGTCTAGAAACCAAATATAAAATATAACAAGGTACTTTTCACCATATACCTTGTCGATCCCTTGAAACATGCTATAGAATTCACTTTTCCAAGCTTAAAGTCCAGTATGCGCTCAAGCCTGCAAAAATATGGCGAGCAGCATTAACACTTGTGTTCTGAGGATTTTCTGTAAAGATGGTCAAACACCACAAAAATGCCCAAGCAATCTTTTTTTGGAAATATGGAAGAAGATGGGTTAGTATCTAATGGTAGCATCAAACTCTGTGCAATCAAATTTAGAAAAATTGTGACCAATTACACTTTGCAGTCAGCCTACCCTACATACAAGCAGTCATGTCCATTTTCACGAGTGGGTAAGATGCTGTGTATGTGTTTTTAATGACCTGAATGCAGCCTGCTTTGGGAGACAGACTGCACCATCCTTAGATTTTTATTGTGAAAATGCGGAACATGAGGATGGAGATCAAGCTTAGTGGAAGGTTGAGAACTATATGGAATGCAGATGATGCCTAACGCCGGCGACATGGGTAAAGAGGAAGTATTGCGAGGAGCACAGCTGTTGGGCTCAGCCAGCGTCCCTATATTGTAGGAATCACGTGACTTGGGGCATTATCAGATCGTGTACCCCAAACCCATCCTACGCGTTCGGTGCGGTGACACAGGGTATGTGGGAACTGTGGGTTACAAATTAAGAATATATATTGACAAACTTAGATTTCAATCAATCTATATTCCAAATTTAAGTAAGATATAGTAGCATTATAACATGATCAATGAGGTAATGATTATAACTAACATTTGTGGGTGAATAAGATCATGCACGGTGTAAGTGTCCAGACTTTTGATGCTACAGGGGTGTTTATAGTTAATTACCGGTAGGTGGTGGAGTCCCAGAGACGAACTGACCCATCCCATGAACCTGTAATTAGTATTGGAAGATCCGGATGGCAACAGGCAATTTTAACAATATCTGTATGACCTTTCAATGTGTGAATGCAACTCACTCTCTCATAGTCCCAGATCTGACTCAACCAGGAGAAAACTCGTGAGTGAGTAAATATTCTATAAGCATCATAATGGGCTAGTCTTCTATTCAGTGAAATTGCTATACCTTCGCAGTTTTGTCCTGTGAACCGGTGATCAAATATAGCTTCTCACCCAGACTGAAATAATCAACAGACAGCAAGTCTGAGCTCCACGTAAAGAATAATATGTTCTTACATTGACCGGTATGTAGATTCCATATCTGCAATTTCAAGCAAATACATGTATCAGGAAAATTCAGATAAATTTATCCAACACATCTAGATGAAACCTACAAACCTTTATGTTTCTCCTTTGGCAACTGGCAAACATATTGGTGTCCTTTGGGTTAAACTCGACTTGCTCCACAATATCGCCTTCATCAAATGTTTTCATCAAATGCCAGTCCAATTCATAGTCCCAGAGCAAAATTTTGCCATCATGGGATGCTGACAGCACGTACGGCTCAGTTCCATGGATAGCCAAAGACTTGATAGATGTTGAGTGTTCACGCAGAACACGGATTGTCTTTAGTGAATCACAACTGTACACACATAGGACTCCACTGGTAAAACCTGCCATAATCCATCGCTTCCGGGCTATAAATTTAGCCAAACAAACTGCAATTGGATAGATATTTAATGTTATATATTGTGACAATATGTGATGAGAAAGAAAAACATTACGTCAATGTGGTGAAAGTCAGAAGCATGCCTTCTCCCCACTTCAACTCAAGCAATTTCACTTCCTGCAGATACATATATGCACACAAGTTAACTATTTCGTACATACAAGAAAATTAAGCATGACAACTGAGCAAAACAGAGTGAAAGTGTGGGACGCTGAGTAGAATGCACCAGACGGTATGAACCCAGGTCTGCCGAAAGACACCACTGTGCTATATCCAGTAGGCTATATGTACACCATCAAAAATTGACACACATAGTTGATATATATGCACAAGACTACTGCCCGACATCCCCATGGAAGGTGGTCGCAACAATGGTATTAGGGCTAAGGTCTTGAGTTCAAATCTTGGCCTTCACAATTTATCCAAAATTTGCTGCTGCCCCCCTCTATGTCCACATATAGGCCTATTGAGCCCTACCTCTGAGTCTATTCATGTGTTGACTTTTCGCGTCACACGTGAGAGAGGGTGTTGAAGTGCATATGTGGATGCCTAGCCCTTTCCATCAGTTCGGACTTTTGGTTGCATTGGCTAGTGCATGAAGTTTAACAGTAGACTCCAATAACTGCTTTTGGCTCCTGAGTTCCATGTCTACTGGTGCTCAAAAAACAATTTGGCAAATCATCCCAGCTGCAATAAATTGCCAAAACATTCATGCACGTCTTCATCGGCATGTTAGTTTAACTACTAAATTTTCAGATAAAAATTCAAACTTGTGCCAACTGTGCAAAATTGACAATTTCGCCCTGTTATTCAATACTAAATTTGCTTTTTTCGACCCCACTTCTTGTTTTTCTTTTTTGGGTATAGCATTCAAATCAACATTATTTTCCAAAAAATATTTTAGTGGTTTGGGCTCGGGTTGATCTGGGGTTTCGAATGCATTGTGGCTGCTTCCTCCGGTGGTTGATTCAGGTGAAATCTGGTGGTGGTGCGGGGGTCTTGGGCCTTTGATGTTGGGGCGGCGGCCTTGGATGGCGGGCTGCACAGTTGGCTCTCCGGTGAGCAGCACTGCAACAGTGTTGGCTACGCTCCTTGGTCATATATGAATGGCAAGGAGGTTGGTCCCCTTTTCCTTCGATGATGGTCCTTCCCTAATCTGGATTTGGAGCTCCTGTTCGTCGTGGTTGGTCCTGTCCATGGTGATTGGTCCCCTTTGGTGGCCATGGTGGCCTGGCTCCCTGTGGAGAGGTGTGTGGGAGGTGCGGAGCGAAATCTTACCTTGGCCGGTGGTGAATATGCCTCTGGCTGTCATGTCCTTCCTGGGGGGCGTTGCCTTGGCCTGCATCCCCATTCCTTTAGCCAGTACTTTGGGTGTTGTGTCCTTCCTGGGCGAGGCGCTGCCTTGGCCTCCCTCCCCATTTCTTTAGCCAGCACTTGGGATGAAAATCCTCGTCCGTATCGTGCGGACGCGTCGGCGTGGTGCGTCGTCGGGTGCAGGTGATACCGCTTGCAGCAGCATGTTTGGGTTGTCTTCTGTACTCATTGACATGCTTAAGGCGACTACTAGTGCACTTCTAGTGCATGTTAGCATGTTCAGTTTGTTATGTGTTGTTTCTGTGATCAGCTTGTATGAAGTTCTCCTCAACACCATTTATCATCCCGCCGAGTGGCTTTATAATATAAAGCAGCGCGAAAGCCTAATTCGACTATGTACTGCAAATTTGTTTCGCTCGTATAATATTCTCGAGTGAGTTCAATCACTTGCCTGTGTATGGTAGTTCATTCGAAAACACTTCTTTCCTTGAGTAATGAGCATCCTGTATCACAAGAGAAGGATTGTTTTTTAAATGCAGTCATAGTGCAAACAGAAAACTCAATTTATGTATCGGCAGAAGAAAAGGATCCACTCACCATGGATTTCTTGGATGCACGTCCACTGTTGACACTGACTTTACTTTGTATATGATCTATTCACGAACA
This sequence comes from Hordeum pubiflorum, assembly GCA_000582825.1. Lineage (NCBI taxonomy): Eukaryota > Viridiplantae > Streptophyta > Magnoliopsida > Poales > Poaceae > Hordeum > Hordeum pubiflorum. The sequence continues at coordinate 7,166 of CBMN011743506.1, read as the reverse complement.
CCAAATAGAGATGGTTAAAAACATTTCAGAATTTGCCGTAGGTTGATACAAATGAAAACTGGGCAAAGGTTGGACCCACCTTGGAGGCTACAAAAACTACGGCCAGCTCCACGTGATGCACATTTCGGCCTGTCTCTGTTTTGAACATGTCATCAGTGACATCTGTGATCGTCAAACTCTCCTCCACGGTGGTGCTCTTCACGGTGACTACCTCCTTGGGCTTGAAGCATCTGCGTTTTCCTTGAAAAGAAAAGGTTACGAGAACATCTAGCTTTGACTGCGGTGAAAGAACTTCTCTGCTTGGTAATATGGTGCACTTCGCTGTATTGTTATTTGAACATATACTGAATGCCACGTGGTAATCTGTAATGTTGGATATCTCCATTGTGTGTGACACCATTTGCGCAATGGGGAAGCGCAACTCGAGGGGTTCAACCTTGATCAGCTCACTTGGGACTGTTGATGAGCTTATCTACAACAAATCGAGAAGCACTCGATTAAATGGGATCCTGATAGACATGCAATCGAAGAACTTTTGCTCAAGGTAACATATACATCATTATTTAGTTTCAACATATTTATGCCATCAATGACCACTGGCCAATTAAATCAAGGGCATAAAAAACTGATAACATTGACTATTTAAGCTTTGCGTGCAAGGCTGGCTCTGCCCTTCCCTTTCCCCTTCCTCTACTTGCTCACTGTTGGCTTGGATCCTACTTTGGCCAACGAGGTGGAATGTGGCTGGTATTTAAGAGTTGAGACAAACTGAACTGTTTAATTTATATGGAGTAAATTTAATTGTTTACCCCCTCTTTTCACATTTTTGACAGGGATTACCCCATTTAAGGGATTTTCATCCATTTTACCACATTTAACAAAACTTGTGCTATATTTTACCATTTTTTATTTTTGATCACATTCTGTTAAGCCAGTCCCACATTTAAGGGATTTCATCCGCACGCTCGGTGTGGTGGCTCCACATGCGCCCAGTCCTGCATCGCTTCCATGTCGCACGGTGCACGGCTCTTCTCCTTTAAAATTTTCTGCAAACCTTGAACAATATATATGTAACATATGTACATATAGATCTCCGGCTAAGATGTGCACAAGTCAGAGCTTACCTATCTCCTGACCCTATTTGTCGGTACACAAATCTAGCCTCAACTCTATTCTTTTTCGGAAGATTAGGATAGGGTTACTACTAGTCAGGATATGTTTCACAGCCTGCGGCTGATTGTGTCCTGTCGGGGTGTAAACAAGCAGATTAGTATGTGTCACTACCTAGGCAGGAGATCGATCCCATGGTACAAGTTTGGTTAAATGGAGTAAAACAGATGACAATCTCTTAAATGGGGTAATCTCTGCCAATAATGTCAGAGGACAATTCTTAAATGGGGTAATCTCTGTCAATAATGTCAAAAGAAGGGGTAACAAATGATATTTACTCATCTATATACATATCCAGGGTTTTTTTTTAACTTTAGCCGAAGTTAAAGAGGACAAAAATGAATCCATCGCACGGAAGTGCTACATAATTTTGTGTTATTTTTACAGGTTTGTTTCTTACTTTGTAATTTCTTTTATTAGTTTGTACTTTGTACAAACAAATTGAGTATGCAAATGATGGAACTTTTTTTTTTCGGGATGCGCAAGTGATCAAACTTGCAAGTGTATAAGTTATGTTATTTGATTTCTTATGACATTGTAGAATGCCCTTTTGAGACATTTGCACTTTTGACTGTGCAGTTGCATAAGAGCATCCACAACATGTAATCATAATTCTATTAAACATGTCACATAAGATTATTATTTTTGAATTGAAAGAACAAAAACTATCTTCTCTAATCTTCTCTAAGCTAGGTCCTAGAGACTTAAATAGTATATTGTTCTATTTTGAAGGATGATTTGTTGATCGTGTATTTTCTGTGAAGTTTTAATTACCACATAATTTTAGAGGTATTGAAGCATCACTTACTAGAGGCGGTACTGAGAGACTACTATATAACGTGTTCTTCTGTTATCGAAACGATTTTAAGTGCCAAAGAAAATTTTCTTTTCCAACACTGTACATGTTGATCCTATACTTTGGTGTTAGCTATGTTTAGATAATTTAAATAATTTTGTCTTTGTTCCAGTTCCCTAAGAGCATCGACAGGTGTTTGGAGAGGTGCTTGGCTTTTTGCCATATATGGATAACACGGATGCTTATCTTTTTAGCATGGTCCAGAAGGGTGTAATTGCATTCTAATAGATCCTCTCACCTCAGAAATAATAATCCTAGTCAAACATAGTTGCTTGATGATGTCATACACCCTCTCACCTCAAGCATCCACAGTAAACATAGTGTGGTGTTGATGCCCTAAAAACAGTTGTTTCGGGCACAGTCCTAGTCAAACTTTGACTACCAGTATCTTTTTAATTATTTATATTAGTACAGCAAAGCGAAAGTGTAGATTTTGTCGGGGTTAAAATATCAAAATTCTGCTGAAGTTTATGACATGGAAAACAATGAATAGCTTACACTTTGCAGACTGTGTACATGTCCAAAACAACAACTTTTCAAGAATAGGAGGGAGTAGTTTGTAAAAATTGCTTAAATTTGTCTAACCAAGTTGTCCCCCTTGTCGGCCCATACTATCATCAAACCAATATAACTAACTTTTTATAGAAAAATAAATGTGATGCAGCTTTATTTAGTTGGGTACTCACCTTTTTGATCATTCGACCCATGTCTTTCTTGAAACCCACGATAGTGATGCTGCTCTCCACACCACCATCCTTCTTGTTCTCCAGGTATGTGTCTTTCTTGGAACCTAAGACTGCGGCAGTGCTCTCCACACCACCTTCCTTCTTGTCCTCCAAGTCTATTTCTACAAGTGCTAATCCTTTTTCATTTCCAATCGCAATCCTACAGTAAATTAACATATTGCACATTAGATTGAGTTCAATATTGGAGGTAACTGATGCAGAGGTTGGATGTATAACTTCATTATCCAAAAACACGATTTTGACACTGAAAAAAAACACCAAACAAAGAACTAACGATTGTGCATATTAAACTACCTTTTGGGGCGGTTCCAAATAGCTACAAAACATAGATATTTACTTTTGAACATGGATATATCTCAAATTACTAACATCTACACCACCAAATTGATTTGACCACATTCTTTAACATCATTTCCGGAAAGTCAATTTGGCTCCCGGGAGAACATGTTCCCGGGCCCAAAAAAAAATTTGAAATGAAAAAAATAAAGACAAATTTTTTATGTGTACTTAGTCACATTCAAATGCTACCTGCAAATTTTGAGGCAAAAAGGTTAAGCATTTTGGCTTGTGCATAAAAAAAACAAATTGAACACCAAAAGTTACCCCAAAATGTCACCCCAAATTTGTTTTTTTTTTGCCGACGAAACACCGCCACTCCGTTTCGCATGAAAATTGTCATGCATGCTTGCGACACTAACACAAACATCTACAAAAAAATTCAGAATTTTTCGGAAATATTTAATATATTTTTTGCGTTACTGTTCACCCAGGAGCATGTGCTCCCGGGAGCCAAAACGCCAGCCCCCATCATTTCCTACTATACACTTGATGAAAGAACGTGGTACTGTGAAGACCGTGTTATTGTCATATTGTCACTCAGAGGGAGTAGATATAAAGCTGTGTGTAATAATTGAATGAATATTCATGCAAAATAAGTACTATAAGGTCAGAAATCTATCAGTAACAAAAAATTGCATCCAGATGGACAAACCCTAGAATTAAACATATTGAAAACAACATACTACTAATATTTGCAATCTAGTGCATTTTCACTTGCACTTACAAGATTTATGAGATTGTAGAAAAACAATTTTCTTAGTAACTAAATAGAACAATGGAAAACATGATAGTTTTGATCATATACCTTGTTGATCCCTTCAAACTTGCTATAGCGTATACTTCTCCGAGGTCAAAGTTGAGCGTATGCTCATGTCTGGAAGAATGTGATACACATTATTAACACTTATACATCTGGTGTAGACTTTACCTTAAAGATGGTAAACCAACACAAAAATATCAGACTAGTAAAATTTCCACAAACAATACTGAATTTATTATTGTCGTTCTAAGAAATAATGTATTTGTTACTGAAATAATACTTTGGTGGATTGGGCCTGATGAGTTCCGTTATTTGGTTAGAGCTCCGAGTGTTAGGTATTGGTCTGAAGATTATTTTGATCACATTGTTTAACATATTCTACATTACTCCACATAATAATTTAGTTCAAATCTTTATTTTTTTGCTTCTCAAATCTCAATGAATTAAATCCTTTATACATTTGTCAATTCCTGTGTCAACATGATAGCTAGCCGAGCATTGTGGACAAATTGTGAAGCCCAATCTAGTGTTAAATATTTTGAAGATTGAAAAATGTAAGGATAAGAGCTGAATTGGCCTAATGAATAATAAGTAGTTGAAACCTTGGTCATCTAAAAAAAGCAATGTTCAGGAAATCATTAACTGGTAATTGCTTGGTCCGCTGGGAGTAAGGGATTAATTGGTGAGTCGGGCAGTTAATCGGGTACTCAGGGAGACAGGGACCCTCCAAGCAACTATTAATCGGACAGCTAACTGACTAGTCGGCCAATTTTTTAAGACTGAAAAAAGAGTCGGAGTGTGTCAAGATTTTGAGTTCTAAATAGCTAAAGCTGAATTTGGATATTAGTGCCTCCAACAGAATACGCCGTTTTACGTAAGTATCACAATATCAATACCAGTCATCTGGTATGGTTCTAGACAGTTGAAATTGGCTTACAAATTAAGCATTTTGACACATTTAGATTTTAATCAATCTATATTTCAAGTCCAGATAGGATACGATAAAATTATAAATTGACCTGACAGGTAATAATAATAACTAGCATGTGTGTACCACATCTTTGCGGGTGAACAAGACCGTGCACTGTGCACGTGTCCAGACTTGTGATGCTACAGGGGTGTTTATAATTACCGGAAGGTGGTCGAGTCCCACAGGCGAACTGACCCATCCCGTGAACCTGTAATTAGTATTAGAAGATCCGGATGGCAACAGACAATCTTAACGACATCTGTATGCCCTTTCAGTGTCTGAACACACCTCCCTGTACCGCAGTTCCAGATCTGACTCCACAAGGAGAAAAACTCATATTGAACAAATATTCTATACGTATGATAAAGGGCTAGTCTATTCTTCCGTGGAAATGTGCCATACCTTGGCAGTTCTGTCTTGTGAACCGGTGATCAAGTATAGCTTATCACCCAGACTGAAGTAATTCAAACACACCACCAAATCTGAATGCCCAGACAATATGTGCTTACATTCACCAGAAGGTAGATCCCATATCTAATAAAATACATGTAGTCAGAAAACTGATATGGATTGGAATGTACACAATGATGTTTACCCATTTTGCGTATAGGAAAACCAAACAAACCTTTACTGTTTTCTCCTGAGCACTAGCAAACATATTGTCGTCCTTTGGATTAAACGCGACATGCTCTACGGAAAGGCTTTGGGCATGAACTGTTTTCATCAATTCCCAGTCATTTCCATAGTCGTTAAACTCGACGTGCTCTACAGAAAGGCTATTGGCATTGACTGTTCTCATTAACTCCCAGTTTCTTTCATAGTCCCAGATCAAAATTTTGCCATCTTGGGATGCTGACAGCGTATAGGGCTCAGTTGCATGCACTGCCAAAGAATTGACATATTTCGAGTGTCCTCGCAGAACTCGTATTTTCTTTACTGGAGTTTTCTTTACTGGATCATAACTGTACACATAGATGAATCCACTAGAGCAACCCGCCATAATCCACTGCTTACGTGCTATAAATTTAGCCGAAGTAACTGCATGCAATCGAAGTGATATTAGGCTGGAAAAAGTATGTCTTCTAAAAATGATAAAAAAAAAACATTAGAACAACACTGTTATAAGTCACAAGCATGCCTTCTTTCCCTTTGATAGCAATATGATCCGCATCCTGCAGGAATATGGGCACACGTTAACAGATTCGTCCTTGTATACAAATGCATAATTTCACTATGAGAAAGGATGGATCAAGAAAACTGAAATCATAAGAACTGAGTATAGCTCAGTTGTTTTACCTATTGCTAGCACCAACATGCAATATTGTATAATATCTAAATCAATATATCTTACACATGTAGTGTTGAAAGGAAAGTAGCTATCATATATCACAAACAAATTACACATTTTTTGTACATGCAGGTGTAATTTTAAAAAATGCGGGAATTCATTTTAAAATAAATTGGAGCATAAATGTTTCTACATACATAGTATGGTATTTTAACTATTGAGTTTTTAACTTGCCCGTGTCTCATAGTTCCATATGTGAACGTGGTAATCTCCTTGAGTCATCATTATCCTGTGAAGCGAGAGAAGACATTTCTTACAGATGTCATCATATGCGAGCAACAAGCTCATCATTAACTCTTCAGAAAATATGCACTCACAATGGCTCTGTTGGATGCACATCTAAGGTCCATGGTAGCCTTACTTTTGATATAATCTGATCAGAAACACCCAATAATATGGTTAAAAATGTACTATCAAAATTGGGCATGGGTTAATGCATATGAAAATTGGGCAAAGGTTGGACGCACCTCCGAGGCTACAAAAACAACATCCAGCTGAACCTCATGCACAATTTGACCTTTCTTTGGTTTGAACATGTCATAAGTGACATCTGCGGTCTTTAAACCCTCGACCACGACGGTGCCCTTCACAAAGAGTCCCTCCTCGGGCGTGAGGTCTGCTGGCACCCACTCATGCGCAACTCTCTTTACAATAACTTGTAGTGTCGACTGCGGTAATAGAACTCCTATCGTCGGCAATGCATTGTAGCTTGCCGTATCATTCAATGACCATATACTGAAAGCCACATAGTGATCTGTTATATTGCTGATCTTCAGTGTGCTTGACACCTCTTGGACAACTGGGAGGCGCAACTCCGGGGGCTCAACCCGGATCAGCTCAGTTGAGAGAGGGGATGAGCTTGTCTATAACATAATGAGAAGAAAACACATGATTAATGGGAATCAGATACACATCTGAACTTTACCTCAGAGTAACACAACTACGTATTCAGTTACCAAAGTGGGAGGAGGGGGGGG
>CBMN011743487.1:0-10151 GCA_000582825.1 Hordeum pubiflorum | reverse complement strand
GATAACCTCCTTTTCTAAAAAAATGAGGGCGGCCAGCTTACAAAGCAGGGATTTCATCGTGCCAGTAGAAGCGCTGATCATTATTCCAGCCATCACTTGCTGGCCAACTGTTTATCTTCCCTTCTAGTTATGCTTGGGAGGTACCTACGGTATGGACATTACATAGGTCAGGGTCTTCAAGCTGGATAGCATGTTGGAATGAAGAAAAATTGACATAAGAAGTCAATCCTATATATACTTGGTATTGATTCATTCCGAAGGCATTTCTTTCCTACGGTTCAAGGAAAAAAATGTAATCTTAGCTTAAATAGGGATTAACCTGCTGGAAGTTGGAAATTGGGCGAAAACCTTGGCTTGAAGCCATTACTCTATATCAAAGCACAGCATGCACCGCATGATCCATGTGAAATCGCTTGAGCGCACAGGTTTCTCTCACCCTCAACCAAAATGATGGGCAGGAGGATTATACTGAATTTGCCGGAAATGCAGAATGACTTGTTAGTATAGATGGACCTGTTGGTATATGTATATGTATTTTCTATGAGAGAGGAGATCAACCTATATTGACACAGGACGGAGTAGTAGCTAGACATTGGTACTTAACAACCGAATACCGACTCTGAGGTGCTTTCCATTTTACTACCTTATTTTCTTGATACCAACCGACAAGATTGTTTCCCCATTCGCACTAAGGCCGATAACTGACAGGCCATAATTTGATATTTAACAATGGTTAATCAACTTTTTGTCGTCCTCTAAACTCACGCTGCCGAATACTCAAAAAGGCTGCAATACATGCCGACAATCTTTGCTCGCCGATAATACCACCAGAAAATGAAGGGGAACATTTCATGGTTGTTCCCACATGTCTACACAGGAGTTAAGGTACTGTAAACCGAAACAAATTTTCCCGATGGAGTTCGATAGCCTTTTGGATCGAAGGGAATCTGTAGCAAAGAAATTCAAGATCCATACACACTTTGAAAACCCTTGAAGGCCGAAAGCTTCTAATGAGATCTGTAAACTCTAAAACTACTCGAAGGCTGGGAAAAACCTTGAGATCTTCACCCTTAAACGTACCTGAAGTCTGAATCTTGTTTTCTTCACTGGCCAGCGAACATGAGTATGGTACTACTGGCGCAAAGAAGGAAAGAGAACAAGAGTGCGCAATTATGCATCGAGGAGAGGAAACGTGTGAGAACGAGGAACCTGCTTAGTAGCTTCTGGTTCCGACTTTTCCTAACGGGATGCGTACCCCTTTTTTCCACACGGTGGAATATGAAAATCGCTGCACAATTCTGAACCAATCGTGTAGCATCAGTCACATTCAAACAATTTAAATGTCAAGGCATAATTTCTTTCCATCATTATCTAAAGAGCAGTGCCCCATGTCTCCACCTGTCCCCTCAACCAAACTGTTAATTTGGAGTGCGTGAGGAACATGGACACGATCAATGACCCCATTTTGCTCAAAGCAATCCGTCGGTGTGAACTTTATAACGTCAAAAGGGAACATCATGTGACGTTCAACCGGGTGGCTTTATCTATAAAACCGGACCAATGCCTACTCTGAATCACAAATGGCTTTCAGCATTCTTGACACCGATCTATCTATACACGCACTATGCTATCCCAATAACATAAGTGATCAAACATGTTCCCATCTAGCATCATTTCGCAAAAAAATAAAATAAAAAAAATTCTAGCATCAATTTTCATCAAAGAATCAAATCATTTCATCAAAGGATATATTATTAACGCATAAATTCAATCAATTTATCAACTAATTTTCATGAAAGAAATTCACATTTAGTAGTCCTCTGCTGGCGGAGCACGTGTGACTAGGCCGAATCTACATACCAAGTTGCGCCTCGCATAAGGTCGACGTATCCCTCTGCTTCCTCCGCCGCCGTCAGCAGCGGTGCGGGCCAGCCGGCCTGCCTCGCCATCTCCCTTCTCCACGCGAGTACCCAATATACATACTAGCGTAGCAGTTAATTATTTCTTAGCTAATATCTACATGTAATTCAAGGCACCATGTCAACTTCTTTTGGCTTTTAATAAATTCTGTATTTTCTGAAGTTTTCACGTTAAAAAAAGGTCGATAAATGGTCGGCACGACGCAACATGCGTACAACATCGTAAGTCATTCAAACATGGCATGAATGCCTCATATGTCCATGCCAGGATGTTTCAAGAAGTTAGAATCATTTATCCATAGTCCAAGAAAGATGATTTTTCATCCGTGAGCGTGCATTTTTTCTTAATTTGATTTTTTATTTGCAATTTTTATCATTATCAATCAACATGAACTTTTTTTCTACTATCCTAACCATTTCTTGAAATTTTCCTACAAGTTTGGATGAATTATTTTTACAAATTTGAATATTTTTAAAAAATATCTAACAAGTTTCCAACAATTGATGAAAATTTTGAACACAAATTGCAAACCACATACTTTTTTTTAGAATTTTTCAATTTTTTTGAAACACAAACATTTTTTATGAATCAATGATAAAAAAATTCAAAGACGGGAACACTGAAATTCCAGAACATTTTTTAAAATTATAGAAAATGTTTAAAAACAAGATCATTTTTTGGTAATCTAAACAATATTTGAATTTTTTGAACGGTTTTAAAAAATTAATAAGGAAGTTCGAAACGAGAAAATGAAGTAACAATAACAGATGAAAAACAAAAAATAGAAAAGAAAAAGCAATGCTTAGGCCGTGTTCCAACTAGCCGACAACATTGCTCCCGTCGGGTGCCTGTTGGGCTAGCCCAATCGTGCGACCTATGCGTGGTTTGTTCAATTTTACAAGAAATGTTCCTGTTGTGAAACATTGCTTAGAAGTTCCAAAAGGTTTAGAATTTCCAAAATTGTTAGCTTCTTTTCCAAAAATTGTTCTGAAGTTCAAAAAACAGAGTTTCAAAATTTGTCCGCTTAGTTTAAAAAACCTAAAATTAGGGCTTCAAAATGTTCAAAAAGGTTTGAATTCCAAATTATAAAATATTCAACAAATTATATATTTTTCCGCATTTCTAAAATTTTATTTACGAATTCAGGAAAAAAATAAAAAGCTGTTACAGTTTTTATCTTTTCACAAATTTAAAATATGTTCAGGTTTTGCGAAATTGGTTCGCACATTCAAAAAGTTCTCGAGGATTCTGAAAAAAAATTAAGTTTAAAAAAATTATTCATAATCCCAAAAAAATTCACAGTTTCAGCATTATTCCTGTGTTTTTCAAAAAAAATGTTTATAATTTGGAAAAATGTTCGCCTCTTCAGTTTTGTTCTTGTTTTCCAAAAATGTATGAGATTCTCAAAAAGTGTTTTGGTATTCACAAACTTTAAAAAGTGTTCGTAATTTTTGAGCGTTTCAAAAATAATTTTAAATAAGTTGGATCTGTGGCTAGTCCTAGTAATGTCGCGCAGTTCATTAGTCATTTGAACTTGTTTGGTCTGTGAACTCGCTTTAGAAGCGTGAGGTCTGTGGTTCAATTCCCAGCCACACCTTTTTTTGACGTTTTATTCCTCACTAATGGGCCGGCCCGAGCCGTGTATGGGTAGTATATATATGCCGCACATTGGCTTGTGGATGTATTTGTGAGAAAGACCATCCTATCCTTTATTATGAAAGGGTACGAAGAGATCTCCATCATTGATGTGCTTAAGTGTATCGAAGCAGAAGTGTAGGTGGGTATAAAGCTGGAAAGAGTTGCTTCCATAATATACTACGCCATAACTAGTTTTGATGGATCCCAAACTGTCTCCACGTATGGGCTTCATGCCCGTTGGTAGCCACCGAAGAGTGGACACAAACGGGTGCCGTGCTCCTCAATGTGAATATAACCAAAAACTAAAAAAGTCTGCCGGGAATAGCCTAGCCTGTACCTGTTGTTGTCGTACTCCACAATGCCGATACATCGCCACCCATCATGCTCCTCCTACGCCACCTGGGCAAAACTATCATCTAGAGCCGAAGTTCACGCGATCCCCCACAAAGGCCATTTGCGCTGAAGCCGTGGTCCGGAGTCAATATCATCCATGTCGAAGTTGATGCTATCCTTACTGGAAGATGTCTTTGTTGGCACTTGTGATGCACTATGATTTGGCTGAAGATAGTGTCATCGGTATGAGACGACGTCGTCTTATATCGCCACTTGGGATGCACTATAATTTGGCAAGGATGGAGTCTTACGTAGTAAAACAACATACATACAACAAACATCACTTATATAGTATTAATATATAGTGACACAAGATGTAAATAGTTGTGCAAAGTGACGTGCCACACTAACTGGGGCAACTCATGAAACATGCATATGTTATATGATTATAAGTTGAGCATCACACTTTTCATAGCATAGCAAAATATTGACACATTTCGTGAGATCTAGTTTGCAGGAAAACATCTTGCCAAGTGCACAGCTTCAAAATAAACATGCAAATATAAATTTTCAAGTTTGTCTACTTTTAAATGCAGAGAAGTATGACATAGTTAAGAATCAACCAAGCATACTTCACTAGAAAATGTTTTGTTCTAGATTTGTGATGGAAACCATACGAACCACTAACTAATGTGTGGGCAAAACGTATAACTGAAATTTGATGAAATAAAAGCCACAAAGAATCGATTGCATGATCCCTATCAATGGTATTCATATACAATCGTATTAATGATTCATGGATACTTGCTCTTCGCAAAAAACATCCAATTCATGAATCATTGAAAATAATCACAACTAAAGAAGCTCTCACTGAAGCACAATGGATAAGAAGACGAAAAAGTAAAGGATACAACCAAAATTCCAAGTGAAATTTTGAGCAAAAATCTGTGCAATAAAACTAATACACAACAAGAGAATGAACAATTGATACAGCTATGATGCCACCACAATACAATGAGGGAAGCTCGTTCATATCCTTGGTCAGCCTGAAGGAATGAAGCAAAGTAACTTGCACTTGTTTTCACATAATTAAACTTTTCAATTCTCTTGGACGATGATCGCAGGATGAACCTTAGAATGCTACTCCCTCTGTTCATCAATATAAGACGTTTTAGAGACTTCCTACGGGTCTCTAAAACGTCTTATATTTATGAACAGAGGTAGTATTTCATATGCCAACATGGAGAAGTAACCACCAGCTCCGGGTTCCCAATGACAGGGCAAGAAAATGAACCAGGATCTATAAATATATAGGCCAGCGATCTCTAAGCCTAGCCTACAGAAGAGATAGCTCTAAGTGACTCAGTCAAACCTCAAGTATACATTTCGTCCATGTATTTAACAATATATAGACCGAATACTTTTATTGCAAGATTTAAGTGGACACTTGAAATCACACATGTGATTTTTTTCTTGAAAATTATTTCCACAATATATAACCTTTTGGATGCGATAGATGTACTATCATATAAACTAATGGTCAACAATCTGGTTCAAACCATGTGAATATTTAAAATGAAAACTGTAAGAATACTAGAGAGAATATAGGATACACCATTTTTTCATTGGTGCAGTCTAATTAGTACCATCACATGTCCTAGCATTTCCATTGCAGGACCTACGATCCTTGTTATGGGATCTTGCATTGCTCGTAGTGTATCATATTCCTAATGTTCATTATATCGCTTTAGATGATATCGTCTTCTACTCATATTAATTGTGATTTTCGTCTATTTTATATACTAAGTCAGTACCCAACATGTAAAAGCAAACTAGTACAATAGAGCGAGCTTGCTATCTATGCAGACGAAGATATGATCCTCTATATAGAAGCCAAAACATTATTGGGACAAGGGAAGGTTGGTGGAGTATATATGTTCCAATCATGCATGAATGCCTATGCGTTGCGTTGGTGCATTGGTTATTGCCGTTCAGAAGGTTGGTATATCATTCGTTTTTTTTATCATGAGATGAATGCCCATGAGTACTAGGTAAATATGCGAATGTATGAGTCGTGTTGGTGTGGTTGCAACTAATATTAGAAAAATGTAGTCATTAAATTATCATCGGAGTCTAGAATTGATATCCAAGCTCAAACAAGTTTGACCTTTAATTGAAAACCATGTGTGCCTTTAATTCAAAACCATATGTGCCTTTCATTCAAAACCATAGGTACTTTGTTTGCTTATGACTAGATTTTGTATGATTAGAAGGCCATTTCACACATGTTGGACAACCAATCTGTTGATCAAAGTACGAAAAAAATGAAAACAAGCCAGACATTTTGGAATAATAAGAAAGCCAAGAAGTCTACAACAAAAAGTGGGAATGGTTGTACATGTGGATACATTCATACATCCACATCATATGGTATAGCAGGATACTCTTCTAAGCAACATAGCACACTAAAGGGACCAAAACGTGGTTGGCTGGCAGCAGTCCATAACTATGAGCATTTGCCATTCGGCATTGGAAAAGGAGGCGTCACAACACACGTAGCCTGCCAACTAGGACGTGTATGACACTGAGCTTGGTGGTAGTCACGGACTCATGGTGAATAACAATCAATCACACCAACTGTCATTGTAATCTGGATTAACATGCCGGAAAGAAGATGTTAAGTGTGGACCAGCGACCTGGCATACGAGCATTATATTAGGTTGTGTATGCATGGCCAGAACAGGAGCTGTTGCACAAGGTACAATCTTAACACTCTTTCTATTTCTTTGTTTCCCCAGTTTACTCACTGGGGCACGCATGTAGTTCAAGGTCATACCCATGTGCTTTGGACGGGAATACATGAGAGAGAAACAAAAATATTTGGATTGAACTCTAGAAAAACTGATGAACCTAATAGCACCGCTCGAAGAGCTTCAAATTTCGAAGGCACTCTCCATTGCTCTATTATTGGGACTCCTACTAGCACTCACACTCACATCCAGGGAGTAGTATTAGCTAGGAAAGAAATACAGGTAACCAACCTTGTACACCAATGGAGCAGAAAGTTAATAATTAATCCTCGATCAAGACTTGGGCAGCCCCATGACTGAGGAAATTCCACTGCTTTGGAGACCATGTTTGATGTCACGTGACATAAATGAGCTAAACACCCGGAATTTGCTATGGGAAGGCGCACTATTGTAATGCCATGCTCTTGCCAAGATAAATAATGAAAGTTTTGCCATATCTGAGAGTGATATATCGACCTTCCATTGTCCCCGGTGTCTCCTATTGTCATGGTTTCTTATAAATCTCTTTTCTTCCTCTCTCATCCTTCACTCATTGTTGTGCCTGATATTCACCCATTTGATATGCTAAGTGAGTGTTGCCAACATGTAAAACTGAAACGGGGAAATATAGTTAGTTTTCTATTCAGGCGAACATAGAGTACTTGTATGTATAAAGGGTGAAAACACTACTCGGACAAGTGAGCTGGATGGAGCACCTCTTTTTTTATCATGAAATGAATGTTGATGAATTTAATTTATTGGTGCCAGACAACTAATATTAATAATAATATATTTGTAATCAAGCAATTATTGCCCAAGTCTAAATTTGATGACTAAGCGACTAAGCCCAATATCATACAAGTTTCACCGAGTCAACTTTGACATTATTTCCTGCTCTACCTGCTTCGTATATTGTTAGTTGCAAACAAAGCCCTAGAAGGCACTAATCTACTTCACAAGGTCTTCTTGCAAGCGTCTGCATGGCCAACATAAAAATTACAAGTGGATCAGGATACTTTTATTCCGAGCCGTCCAAAATTTATAACCCAATTCTAAAATTAACCATCTATTGGTTGTAGAAAAATGCTATATCTATCGGTGAACCGTACTTGTATAGACTATCTTACTTGTGCTAAATACCTTTGAATTAATTATTATTTTTTATAATTTATTTTGTAATACATGAATTGTTGATTTTGCATGCTTATATAATTCGTTTTTACATGATATCTCATTAGTGGAAATTGTAGATACCTTTATTTAATCTGAACCCAATGATGATTGATATATGTGGTTTAATAGTTAGTTGTGTTGGTGATGTGTTTTTTATTCCCTATACACAAGATTTTCGTAAAAGCATGCAAATTTCATGACTTAATAGTTGCCATTCACATGATCATTGTAGGTGACAAAGGAGTACAAGTTTAAAAGTACACTTTTAAATATCAAGAGAATTGAGCATCGATCTCCTATCATCAAATCTAATTTACTAAATTAATTAGTTTGGTAAGGCCATGTTCTGTTGAATTTAAACTTTCCACAAGGAGAAGTGAAAGTGCATTTAAGAAGAATAAAACAACCATCTTGCCTTTGCACTTGTGATATTTTTTTTTTGAAATTTGAGGTCAAATCTAACTAACCTATCAATTGGACTAATATAAAGATATTATCACATATTAGATAACATCACAATCTTTTTATGCTACTTGAGGGGTTTCCGTTAAACCTCAAGGAAATTGCTTGCTTATCCTCAGTAAAAAGAAATTAGCACTTCTAAAAGAAAAAGTTGTTTGGCCAGTTCCAGCGAGGGATGGGTGATGATGACGGTGCGTCTTCGGCTCATTCCAGTACTTGTAGTCATCGCTAGGTGGGCTACGAATCTGAATTTAATATCTGTAACTTCTTGTGTTCTTTGTACTATCTTTATAGTTAATGAATATATTTTCCCATAGAAAAAAGTTAATGAATTTATCAGAAGTTTCCCCCAGAAAAAAAGCTAGCGCCATCATATTAGCAAAAAATTTAAAAGAATGAAAACCACTCCTGTTCTATTGCTGGAAAGCCACTCCATAGATGAGTTCACTCAACATGTCAAGTTGATATGTGAGTATTGTGGTTCTTGGAAGAGAAGTCAATGCGATACGAAGATCTGGGAAGGAAAGGAGAATATCACATGGAAACCAATATTCGATGGGAACCGATGAAAGCCATGCCGAAAAAATGTTTTTTAGGATTTAACAAAATCTAAAAAAATACGGGATGTTAAGAGGGTGATGTTCTATTGCCATGCAAAATTCCAAGTTCAAACACTACTAGGGATTTGGCATGATATTAAAACATCACCCTCTCAACATTCTGCATCTTTTTTCAGATTTTTTTGAAACTTTTAAACATGGTTTTCATGGAGTTTTCTTTGAATGTTCGTTTCCATGTGATACTCTCCCAGCAAGGATATGAATGGTTCATATGTTGCTGTAAATGGCTTGGGCTGGGGTGGCATGATTCTCCAGGACCATGATAGTCCCTCCATTTCACAATGTAGTGCGCCCGCGCTTTTCAAAATCTAAGTTTGACCATACAATTAATCAACGAGACCGATTGCGGCGGGATCAAAAACTATACCACTGAATTCGTATTCGAATGAAGTATTCAATGGTACAATTTTTGTTCTTGCCGCAGTCGCCCACGTTGGTTAAAGTTACAGTCAAACTTAAAGCTCGAAAACCAAGATGCACTATATTATGGAATGGAGGGAGTATTTGTTTTTCTTCAGGACCGTGATGGACATGTTATTTTCCAGGCATGCCAGTGGTTGCAGCACTGCTCTGACCCGCTTATCGCCAAGCTGGATGTATGCGAGGAGGTGCTCCGGCTAGCGCTCCATTGATCCTTGCCCCGATCGAGATCAACTTGGATTGCTCTGACCCTGTTACGCTCCTGAACTCGGTTGGACCCAACAGATGAAAGCATGTTCATGTGGTGAAGGAAATTAGGGCCCTCACTGAAGGTGAACTTTCTGTGAAGCTAGCGAGGATCAACCATTTAAAGCTGATTTTCTTCTGGAATTGGTTAATCTGGCAAAGGACAATCCATATCCTATTATAATAGGTGGACATTTTAATTTGCTAAGATTTCCTCATGAGAAAAGCAAAGGTAGGTTTGACGATCATTGGTCTTTCTTATTTAACGCTATCATTGACAGTCTCGATTTAAGAGAGGTTTCCATGATAGGCAATCTTCCAGAGCCGACATGCGAGAAACTAGATCGCGTGCTTATGGATACCGAATGGGAATCGAAGTTCCCTATGGTAACAACGCGGGCACTAGAACATATTGAGGGTTTGTCGGACCATGCCCCCGTACTTATAACCACTGGTTCGCCTAGACCTAGGTGTAAACACCAATTCAAGTTTGAAATTGGATGGTTACAACAGGATGGCGTCCACGATATGGTGAAAAAGGTGTGGGAAA
>CBMN011743485.1:0-12902 GCA_000582825.1 Hordeum pubiflorum | reverse complement strand
TGATTTGAATTGGATGAATTTGGAATTCACAAGCAAAGGGGAAAGTCATGTTATTCCCTCTCATTCAAAAGTTTTCAAAAAATTTCAAATTTCATTCAAATTCAATCACTCAATCAAACAATCAATCATTTGATTAATTAATATAACATTCCAAAATTTGGGATGTTCCAGAAATTATATGGTTCAACCGGCAGATAATCACGCTTGCGTCCACCGGCTTGGACGTGATGGACCTGGCTCCCATGCTCTCTCATTTATGTGTTAGTAATTTAAAATCATGAATGTGTTGGTAATTTTAGCTGTGAGCAACTACTTAGGGCTCCAACAGAAACCCTTTTAATCAAAGACTGGGGACTTCTTTCTACAAATATATACTTGAGCATGCGCAATTTGTAATCAATCACATTTTCAAACATGGGATTGAAACAGTTGTTAACATAGCTAAGACTTTGCATTTAAGTGTAGCATATGACAAGATGGGCATAAAGGTTTGGTTCTTCCTTGGAGATGCACTAACTTGAGTACACACATACATAGACCTAACAAATATTTCTTCACCGGGAACTACATCACACGGCAAAGCTCCATCATCCATGAACTCAAACTAATTTAGTTGCCCATCAAGACGTAGAAAAACATTTGCTGGCGCAAACTTGCACGTTCATTCTCCCCTTCAACCTTAGCTCACGGAACACAACTTCAAGGGCGGATACACATGGGGACCTGTACTTTCGTGATTTTTTGAAAATGCAAAACGCACCACATGAGATTTATTAAGAAAAGTACATTATATCATTTTCTAATTGGCTGACATTATAGCAGAAACGATGAGATGTGACAATAGGCTTGGAAAATAGAGTAACAATATATTTCCCACAATAAAATTAGCTATATTAGGATTTCCACATGTAAATACCGCCATAACATATTATAGAATCTGTAACCTCACTGGAGAGCAAAGTGTTCATTAAAAAAATAACACAATCTAGCCCACATAACTTTGGAATCTCTCCACATGGTTCAAACTTGTAAGCCCCACATTCCTTATTAGAATTAAGGCGAGCCAAAAGTATTGAAACCATGTTGACCTAAATAGTACATCAGCTAGAGAGCATTACCTGCACTGTCCAAATGATGGCATGGTCTCCTTACTTGACGCCAAATGATGGAGACCTTGTTCTTCACCAAATTCTTCCATTCGATCTTTGCGCTGCTTTCCTCTCTCAAATTAGTAAATTTTATACCATGAAATCAAAACAAGAGAAGTAGAGAAATCAATAGGTCAAAAGAGAACACCTTATTGTGATTTGTCGAGAACTGCCTCCGCGGGATTGTTTTGCCCACCGTTGTCTCTAGATCCCTTCCTCCTCAATGCACCACTACATTGGTACACAAAGTCGTCGAACGATCAGTAAATTAAGGACCATGAATTAAGATCACTTGTTATAAAAATGCAAAAAGGAGAAACAACAAGTTAAAAATCAGTTCTAGAGCAAAGCATATAGAGATAGCCCATTCAGATAAATACATAATTAATTCACACTTTCATCAGACAAGATATACAGTAGCGTTGAAGAGTTTACAGGAAGGTAACAGGACATGAGATTACATCAAGCTGAACTGGTTCACATTCCAATGATGAATTATCAAATCTCTCAGTGGGATGAGAGGCTCGGTTGTTGGCTGTTATTTTCCTGAACATCTTCATCAGAGCACATATTTCAATATCCATATAGGCCACATCCACTTCAAGTTCTTCAACTATTGTACCTGACATCTTTGCCTCCCACTCTAACTTCTCCAATGCGGAGGAGACCTCTACACCCTCCCCCTCCCACCGCCGGAGCGGGAGAGATCTAGCCCTCTGTTCCAGATTTAACATCGAGGGCAAGCATTTATACTAAATACTTATACTTCCATACACCACATTTGGCAAAAGAAATATTTTTTTATTTACATAATATTTAGCATATAATTATTACTATAATTTTATCACATAATTGTATTGGTGGTATAATAAATCATAATTAATAGTTATATAATTCTATCATCAAAATACAATAGCGCTAAAGGTATACCATGATTTGTGCCATAAATTATGTTATTTATTCTTGTCTAGATTTGTATATTCCATGTATTGTGTTCCATTTAAATTTGAATATGTTGTAAAGTCAGAGTCGCCGGTCGAATAATCTTTTCCGACTATACCTATATAGTATGCTTATATGTGTTTGTGTGTGTATATATAAAATAAAATATCTTGATAGAGTGTTCTATAAAGTACAATTTTGAAATAAAGTTTTCTAGAGTAGGATTGTCTAGCTTAGTTATAGTAAGAGAATTTTCTTGAGTGTAAGATGTGTCAATAGGTCCTTAGTTTTTATTCTAAGCATGGCCACGCTAGTTAGCATTGCTCTTTTTTTTTGTGTACGGTCATGACCTTGAGGCTTTATAACTGGTCAAAGAGTATGTGTATTTTTTTATTTTCTCATGTAACATCAATGTTAGCAATGAGTAGAAAAATAAAAACCAAATTCTGAAGTTTTTAGCATTGCTCTTACTTGGTTTCAGAAATCGTCATGGCATGTGATGCATTCAGTGATCACTTATAGGACAATAGTTGATTGCTCATGGCTATGACTCATAATCCAAAACTTTCAAAGTAGCTGGGTTCTACAGCACTGTAGATAAACGAGCTAGGGGCACATGTGGCTTCCACTACATCCCCATGATCTATGTGTACTCCATCAGAATAGGGTAACAACATTTGGATTGATATATATTTACCCTACCTTCATACTTGTCATGCCAGAAAAAATGGTAACATATTCTTCATGTGATCATTCACTGGTGCAACGACGCCTATGCAAACGGTTTTTACTTCCTTTCTGTGACATGTTTTTAAACTGTCGTCTTGTCTGTATGGGCGATATGAGGGTCTATCCCACGCAACTCAGATTAATCGTCGGCGATAGCGCGAAAGAACGCATACGTTTGGAGAAAAAGGCGTGTGTGGTGCCTGAATCTATCCCAAACGTGAGGTGTGGTTCAACCGTTTGTGGTATATCAAAATCCCCAAACAATCCATCTGCGCCACTCGTGTGGGATGCCATGACTATCACACGCGCTATTCTGTGATGCGACGTTTATGATGCACATCTCATCATAAATAGTCAATGATTCTAAACCGTGTATGATAAGTTGTCTATCACAAACATTTAGTTCTACAACACCGTTTGTGATAGGATGTAAGTGTGCATACAGTTGTTCATATAAAACCGTATGCGAAGCTTGAATCTATCTCAAACATTGCTTTGTATATGAACGTTTGCTATACATAAAATGTCCCAATTGTTTCATCTGTAATACCCGTGTCGGATGAAGACCTATCACACACGCTCTTCTTTGACCAACGTTTACAATGCACACGATATCTTAACCAATTCATAATTGCAAAGTTGTCACTGATGAAGAGAAGTATAGATCAGAAGAATTCAACATGTAGACACATAAATGAAGACTAGATCCAAACAGATCTACTGAAGACCAGAACCAACCGAATTCCGTGAGATCCGCCGGAGACACATGTCCACACGCTCACCAACGACGTTACATGCATCTCCGGGCCGGGGTCCGTAGGGGGGATGAACTTCTTCCATCTCGAGGGAGTCATCACCATCTCACCTTCCTGAAGTGGACGCAAACGCCTAAACGAACTCAAAAAAACACATAAAACGAATCAAGATCCATTCCTCTGGCAAGGACCATGGCCCTAGGGCGACGGGGGACCAGGTGGACCTTGGTGGTAATTAATACTACTCTCTCCATTCCTTTATGTAAGGTGTATTATTTCGACACGGTTATCAAGGCACATAATTATACACATGTTAAGATGAAATTATACACACGGTTATCAAGGCATATTTCCTTTGTGTTGCCTCGGCAACTGCGGAAGACGATGGTGGACGATGTTTCAGCGTGGCAGAATATTCTTTCGGAGGGAAATTCCAGTTTTAAAACTTCTTGTGCAGTCTTTGATGCAATATTGCAAGACATATATGTATGTCTTTTGTGGTGACATAGTATGTACTCTTTGTAATTCGTGTTTCTAATAAATATATGTGGTTACTTAAAAAAACGAGCGTTTTCGTTCGATTGGGAGAATAACAATTTTTTTATGACTAATTAAGAAAAATGACATCACCTTTAAAGAAAGAAAAAGGATGTTGACAAATACCAAACGTTAGGTCTGAAAGAACGAAACATTCGGTCTGATCGACCCCCCCTCGAACGATCGAGCGAGCGAAACCATAGAGAAATCCCCTCCAGCGCGAATGACAAGCCCATCATAGTCAACATGCTTAGTGGGCCATAAAAAAGCCCAATTTTCATTATAGCACGCTAGTAGGGCTAAAAACCAAGATTCTGCATCAAACTTCGAAAAAAAGCTAAAAAAAAATAATAAGTTGCCATCGGCAAAATAATTAATATGCCGTGTCTGCGATACATACATACCATCCACGGCCTAAAAACAATTTAAGTTTTTCCGTGTGGCTAGTAAACCCGATGGCAAAAAATAGAGAAAAAACATAGTGCAAGCAGGCATGTCAAAAAAAGTGTACAACAAAAGTTTTGCTAAAAAGAAATTTCAAAACATCAATGCGAAGTTGAACAAATCACATGACATATTCATTGACATGATGGTGAAAAAACATGGAGCAGTAGTTTACCATGGCAATAAACTTCCGAAAATGCCATGGAAAAACACTTGGCATAACACTTTTTAAAGTTTATGATAATTATACTTCTATGGAAAAAAATTATGGATCCTACATGCCAAAAAATATGTTATATTCATGGCAAATATTTTTTTTTGTGGATGCCATATCAAAATTACCATGATCCAATATAATAAAATGGAATAAATATTGCCATGATGTACTAAGTAAATTTGCGTTTATGTGAGAAAAAAAATTGCCATGCCCATACACTAAATGTTTTTACAATTTGGAAAAAAATGTTAAAAGTTATGAAATTTGTATGTGAAATATTTTTGTAATGGATCCCATGTGACCATTAAGGAATTGTCAAAATTATGAACAAAAAGACTTCAAAAAAATGACAAATGTTCAGAATATGCCATGTGACAATAATGGAAATTGTTGTATGTACAAAAATATATTACCATATTATGAAGACATATACATGGCAAAACCTTTATGAAATCATATGTAAATCATGGCAAAAAAAAGTTCATGGGTGAAAATAAACTAAAGTAGAGCCAAATTTGCCATGGCAAAATTAATGATTAGTTTATGTTTGTGTTGTCACGGAAAAAAATGCTTACAAACTTTGACGTGGCACAAATTGACAAAAATGTTCTGATGGTTCTATTTTCATGTGGCAAATTCCATGCGTCATAACAAAATTTGCCATTGATGTAAAGTATTTTTACCATGGCAAATAAAAGTGAAGTTGCCATGCTCCGTAAAATTAAAATTGTCATGATTGATAACAGTAAATTTGCCATATATGTTAAACTAAAATTGCCATGGTAACGTAGATAAAAGAATGCCATGTCAAATTAAAGGTAAATTTGCCATGGGAAAAATATAAAAGTAATTTCCATGATCCATAAAACTATACTTGCCATTCTCTATGAAATGAAATTGCCATGTTCCCACAAAAAGTTTTTTTTGCCATGTTGCAAGAGAAACAAATTTGCCATGGTCTACGATGAAAAACTATCTTCATACACTATTGTCACTAGGTGTTGATTGTAGGCAGCGGGTTTTGCAAGCACGCTAGATTTAGTCAAACTGTTAATGAAAGGAATAGATATTACATTTTTGTGACAGGAAATATATTAATCCTTTTTCACATAAAGTATGTTCCTAATTATTATTTGTGTGAATAAGTTAGAGCTCCAGGAGATATTTGTAAATATGGGAAGAAATGTGGATATATTATTTATGTGTCATGTACTAACTTTTCCTTTATTAATAGTGCGAGTATAGTTCAATCAACCCATCCAAAAAATAACAAGACAAAAGAATATTAGTGTAACATAATTTGTAAACTACACATATATGGAAATTGTATGTTCAAGAATTTATTGAACTCATAAATCCATTCTGTCACATGGAACCAATAGACGTAGCTGCATGTTATTGCTTGCAATAAATAAAAAATATACTATAATTCGTATGGACGGTTCTTCAGAAAATAAAAAATGGTCCATTCCATGACTGTTTTAATTTTGGTGAAGCTTGTAAGAGATAAGTAGAAGCACCATGTGTGTAGATGTGTCCGAATTTCGACATAGTGTTAATTCGTGTCTGCTCTGTGAATGGATTCAAAAAATAGAGCCAGCCGTATAAGTTTATTCTTTTCGAGGAACCGGAAGGAGCATTGCGGTTTCATATAGAAGAAAGAGGTGAAAAGCCAATATTTACAGAGATGCACACATTTTAAAGGAATGTGCTAACGTCCAACCCGAGCTTAGCCCACACCAATGGTTGGTACGTCAACACCAAATGCCCTCTCTCTTTGCTTGATATCCCAAACCCAATATTTATCTACTCGGCTTGGGGGTTGCAGCCCTAGCAACCTCTACACCCCACCAACCAGATTTGGCTGTCGGGACTGCATCTAGGCGACGCCATCCAAACTCCCGGGAAAGCAGGCCAGAGTGTTGTGAATAACAAGGAACTACTAGTAGCTAGGGCCCGCATTTCATGGGAGACGGTTAGTTGCAGCCACCACCGCTGCGTGGGCACGAATTCCAAATCCGCATTGGGTTGCTCTTCGTGTTTGCCACGAACGATGCCAGCTCTTTCCACGAAGAGGTGTGCAAGGGCTGAAGACTGTGTTATCGGTGTGCATCATGAAGTTGAAGAATCAAGGATGAGGGTGCCGAGAGGGATCATTATCGATGTGAGGCCGTCGATCATGGGGAAGAGCATCCAGTCCGACAACAAAGGGGACAACATGTTGATGTTTATCTATAACATTTATAAAATCTAATTAGTTTTAGACCAGAGCATATAACAATGAAAACAAAAGGAAGCAAGATAATTTTATTGTCCACTGAAAATTTGCAGAATTTATTGCTTTCTACGAATGTAAATGTAAAATCACATATATCTTGGGGTGCATTATACGCATGCGGCGAAAGACCGCAAAACGCAAAATCAGGATGACTACTTTTATCATGATACGGATGCAATGCTAGTCATACATAGGTCACATGCCTGCCGTGGGCGACGGGGTCATGAGGAAGTGGCTGCCAAAAGATTGGGAGGCAGCAATCGGAATGGTGTGATTGTGTCCAACAGAAAGATCATTGCTTGCTTGGTTGATTGTGTGTGTGTCCCCTAGCTGGCCAGGCTGCATACAACCCATGCCTCACATACCACCCACCACCCAACCTCCCTCTTTGGCACCATGTCACGCCTAGTTCATGCCTCATCTTAATCCGCTCCATCACATCATTTGTGTCGTCTCAAGAAGCACTGATTATAACATCTAAAAAAACACTGATCTATAGTACCAGACCTAACCTATAGTTTACAATCGAAATAAAATTCCGGTTACTTGAATCCTTGTTGGTAACTTTGATCATTGTTTCAGTTATGAAACAAAAAATAAATGATATAATTTCGCCATCTCCGAGACATCTAATAAGAACTTGAACGATATGGAGAAGATATAACTTCAACCACAACTCCTACGGTGCAAACAAAAATGCAGTTCAAGTCTCGAGCATGCGTATATAATTTATTAAATAAGTCAATACGTACATGTATGTCGAGTAACAAATTGATATTACACCACATAATGAATATGAATACAAACAACTATATACATCCCAAATTTACGGTTTAAATCAAACTCCGGTTAGTTGAATCCTTGTCACACTAACTTTGATCATTTTTTTCAGTTATGAAACAACAAATAGATGATATAGTCTCGCCATCTCCGAGACATCTGATAAGAACTGCAACGATACGGAGAAGAGATAACTTCAACCACAACTCTTACGGTACAGGCAAAGATGTAGTTCAAGTCAGCACGCGTATATTATAATTTCTTATAAAAGTCAATACATACATGTATACATCGTCAGAAACAAATTGATATTACACCACATGATGAATAAGAATACATACAATCTACTATACATCCAAACAAACCAGGATGTATGTATCATGCGACACCGTGTCACGTCATCGACATCATACTCGATGATCATCTCCTGGTAATAAAATTCACCAGTGACTCATAAATAACCAAACCTAGGTTTGCTATCTACACACCAACAACTTACACACCATAATTAATTAAATCATTTTCATAAATGCATGCGTATGCATCTTTGGTGGAGAGGCCAGGGATAAAAGAGCTTCCGTTTTTCTAAACAAATAAAAAAAATGATGCATGCTACTCTCCATCCATCCTCCTTTGATTAACTTGCGAAAAAACGAAGCTAACCAAACAAAGGGGATGGGATGAAATGGATATCTATGTACAATAACTAATCGATGTGATGATGAACTAATGATGAATGGATGATTAACTAAAATTATGGATGTATGTTTTGTATGCATGGAATTGTGGCTAGCAGGCTGCGGATTTGGTGGCAAAGAAACTGCGTTTGGTGGCAGGGCGGTCGGCGACGTGGGCAGGCGGTGCACCGGCGCAGGAAGGGCAAACGGAGGCTGTGGCGGCGGATGGAATGAAGAAAGCGGCGGTTGGGTGGTTGTGGTGGTGGTGCAGGGCGCGGAGGTGTTGGAGCTCACGGTGGAGGCGGCGGTTCTCCTCCGTGAGCGTCTCGCAGCAGCGCTTGAGCAGTTCGCAGTCCACCTCCGTTTGCTTCAGCTTCGTCCTGCAATCATTTAATTCACAAATTAACAATCATGCATCCACATTCATGAATACCACTACCTCTGTTTCTAAATATACGACATTTCGGCAGTTTAAATTGAACTCTCAAAATGTGTAATATTTAGGAGCATAGGATGTATCAAACTACTCCTATTAATCAACGATCTGGTCATTAACCGGAGAATTGGTTGATGTAATTAGTATTTCTAACCTGGCTCTTCTGTTTTGGAACCAAACCTCAACCTGCCTTGGCCTGAGGTTGAGCTGCCTTGCCAAAGATGACTTTTGCTTCTGCTCAGATTATCAATCAAGAAGGCCAAATCAGAAAGCCAACCATAAATAACCAGATTCAGAGCCAAATCAATCATGTAAAGAAAGCATGAAAAAAAAAAGGGTATGAAGCAATTAATCGGCTAATCATAGTGGGATCAAACACTTGCATGGCTGAGGGTGCTCTGCTCCTTGAAGTGATCCTCCAGGAGCGCCGTCTGCTCCTTGGTTAGCCGCAGCTTCTTCCGGCTGCCGCCGCCGCTGCTGTTGTACCCCTCGACCTGGTCGTCGGCCGCCGCCGCCGACCCTGCCGAGCAGTAGACCAGGGCCCTCTCCTCCTCCTCCTCCCTCTTCACCGCGCCGGCCAGGCTCAGGGACAAGTACGGCCCCGGAGGCGCTGCTTCTTTCGGCTGAAGCAGGTGGTGGTGCCCGGCGCCGGAGCCGAGGGAGAGACCCAAGGCTAGGCCGACCTCTTCCTGACCCATGTACATGCTAGCAAGCTATCTCTCTGTGCCTAGCTAGCTTGTGGTATATTCAATCAACTAATGATGGATGGCCTCTTGCAAATCCTTGTGTTGGTGTCTGCTTGTGTAGAGAGAGAGGTAGGTGAGGAGGTGGGAGAGGGAGTTGTATCAGTCTTATGAGCATTCAGGGCTCCGAGATTGACAACATTGATCACATGATCAGGGGTGTCGTCATAGCGTAGAATGACCATACATAGAGGAAAGCAGTCTGAACCTTGATGTGTCAGTGAGTGTGAAGTTATCTTTGACACTGGACGCCCTTTAACATCAGGTGATATGCCCTCCCCTCACTGTACCAATGGCATTCTTTTTTTTTTTGGAGAACCGTACCAATGGCATTCTAACGGCTCTGCATAGGAAACTTCAGTCTATGTACCTGCAAGGTAATCAAGTCCTGCCAACAAAATTACTGAGGGCAATAATGCTCTAGTCTTGTAAACATGGTGATGCAGGTTGGGATCATGAAAGGGAAGCGAGTTTGGACTTTGGAAGCAGAGGTTCGATCGTCAGCTCGCCCGATTGAGACCGACAGATATGCCTCACTCAGGATGAGCAAGTGGTTAAGTCTATCTATAGTGTGCTGCAGGAAAAGAAAACATGGCAGCCCATATATATCTGTGAGGGAGCAAAATTTTTGCTTTTGATAGAGAGATATTCCAAGGCTCGTAAAACTTAAAAATGGCCCAGGCTGTAAACAACGATCCCCCCGGCTTTGTATTACAAAGCAACCAACCGATACAACCAACGATAGGTGCTGGGACAGAAGCAGCGCAGTCATGTCCAAAAGAAACCGAAAGAGAAAATATAAAAGGAACAAATGCCGACAACGGCGGATCGACAAAAACGAAGAAGCCTCGCGACCACTGCGCCCATCGGAGATCTCCCATCAAGCTCCTAGACTCCGAAGCGCCGTTACCAATCAACACCTCCAAGAAGGAACGCGACGAGGATGACGCTGCTGCCAAGGGTTTTCCCTGGTACGCAGCGAGGAGAGAGGAAGGGTAGCCCCGCGCCCCGACGCTCTCCAGGAAGATCCGGCGGCACCCTCACGTGCCACCGCGTCGGTGTCGGCCAGGCCGACAGGGATTTCTCCCGATCCCAACCTTCACCTCGGGCGGGCCGGAGCCCGCCACCAAACCGACCACGACCCTGCGCCAACACGGTCTTGAAGCTTTCCACGTTGTCTCACCACCGCACCGCAAAGTAGGACTTGCACAACGAAGAAGAGGAGCCGGGACTCGGAGCAGCAGCACCGTGAGCACGCGGAAGGGCCCAACCTCCACCGTCACCGACGGGATCCGACCGGACGCAACAACAGGAGCATACCAGGCATATAGACCCACAGGTCCGGCCAAGCCCTGAAACGCCCGTAAAGCTCCCGCCGTCGCGCTGCAGAAGGCATGCCGTCGGCGTCGGAAAACTCGGTATAAACATCTTATTAGCATCAGGAGGAACACAAGATAATGAGCCGAAGTGTTTGTCTCGTCTAAATAACTGGGCTGTGTTAGCATCCACCAGCTCACCCTCGTTAAGGCAGTGAGGTAAATAAAAAAAAAGGAAACATCGAGTGAATATATATTTCATCTCATCATCCAACAAACTGCTAGCGGCCGAAACCAAAGCGTTGTGTAAAACATAGACATCAAGCAAACATCTAGGTCCAGATAGCAGGGTGTTGTACCAAGAGAAGCTCCATTTATTCAGCTATAAATTACTCCCTTTGTAAAGACATATAAGAGCGTTTAAATCACTAAATGCTCTTATATTTTTTTTTACGGAGTGAGTAATAGTTAATTTGCACCATTACCTAATAGCTAGGTTCAGAACTTGAATTTGAAACGGAACGACAACCGCTTTCCAGTGATGAAGCAGTAAATGGCCTACCCTTTCTTTGTCCTGAATCAACCTCCAACTATCATCCAAGTCTAAAACAAAACCTTGAACTACGAAACCGTCCAATTTGCAACCCTGTGGTGGTTTTTGACTGATGTTGACCGGTTTTGACCGTTGACCGTCTAGTCAGCATCCAGTCAGCGCCATGCCATACAACCTAGCCATTTTGGAGTCAAATTTTGGCCAAAAAAAAGTTCCCAGATTTTTTTATTAAACTCTCAAAAATCCACACAATAACTATATTCAATCTGCGAAAGTTTCAACAATTTTTGTCAAGTAGAAAAAAGAAAAAAATTCAAATCCAAATCCATTTTTCATCAAATTTTGGTTAAAAAATGTTTCCAGAAAAATTTGAAACAATTCTCAAAAATCCACACAACCATTATATTCAATTTGGGAAAGTTTCAACAAATTTTGTCAATTAGAAAAAGGAATTAAAGCGAAAATTCAAATTCAGATCCATTTTTGGCCAAAAAATACTTTCCCGAATGATTTGAAAAAATTCTCAAAAATCCACACAAACTTTATATTCAAACCAGGAAAGTATCAATAAATTTTGCCGAGTAGGAAAAAAATTAGAGTAAAAATTCAGAAGCATGGTGACATGGCGTATGACTTGGCGCTGACCGGCCGGTCAACAGTCAAAAACCGGTCAACATCAGCCAAAAACTACCCTAGGGTTGTGTTTTGTCCGGTTTTCAAAGTTTAGGGTTGTAAATTAAACGGTTTCATAGTTCAGGGTTGTGTTTTAGACTTCGGTAATAATTCAAGGTTTTAATATGGATTTCTCTCAGTGCATAATAAATGGGGGATTTTTTTTCCTTTGATCTCTGTTTCGAAAGAACTACGTAGATTTTACAATCTATTTGGAGTTCTTCAAATTCCTACACACGAAGAACGAGAGTAAGATCCTTGGTGGTGTCATAGAATTATAATTATACTATTTCATTTGGTTTGACTTTGACTTGACAATGTTTAGTAGGACTAGTATGTTTTTTCATGTTTTGTGAATCAAAATGTCCAAGCTTATATAACTCGCGTGTCATTGTTGGTGTAGAGGTTGGGTGTAATTGGTATCTTCGCGATATTAATGTATTCCCCTTTAAAAAAACTCCCGTGCCATGTTCCTTCAAATTTTCTATTATTATGTTTTTTTTTTCTAAAATCATGCAAACCGAAGAAGCCTTAACGATTTTGTTGAAATCACCGTTCGCATGCTAATCACGCGTCAGACACTTGTTATGACGAGTTAGGGCCCGCCCGTTAGTCTGAATCGGCAACAGGAAAGCCACATCAATGAGCCACCCCCTCCCTCCCTCCCTCCCTCTC